>SWBL01000390.1:0-43229 GCA_024195585.1 Aureobasidium sp. EXF-3400
TTCAACATAGACTCGGGTTGGCTGTAACGTGCTATGCATGCATCTAGCGTCGGCGTTTGGCGATGATTCAACAATATCCCAGACTCACGGCATTTTGTTTTTCATGGGAAATGATTATACTTCTTTTTTCAAGATAGACCAACAATCTACTACAACCACACCACACTCTTATCACAAAGAGAGGAGTGTGTACATTCTTAACGACCTCTAAACTTCTGCTCTCCATCTTACTGTCCTGTTCAAAGTTTTTCTCCCTCTATTGAGTACGTATTGACTTCTGAAGCCGGTGTCGGCATGGGATATTTCATTTCTCAATCGTTAAATTGCGCTCAGACCATTTAGAATAATCAAACCACCACGTGTGGAGCTGATTGCAAATGGTTCGCATGCCATTTCAACAGAGTCGATTGGTGCCAGCTGTACAAAGATAAAGAGCCACCTGTCCTTGACATCCCACTGGAAGAACTCCATAGTACCTTGCATGCACAACAAAAAAACCAAAAAAGGATGAATGGAAACTCCACAAAACGACATGTGAAAGTCATGAAGTCATGCACGGAAAGCAAAGCACAGCACAGAGCGGGCAGAGGACCCAGCCAGCCGCTGAACCTCGGGTGCTTGCTGCTTGCAGTGGAGACGACCTACTATTCAACGACTGACTCCATCTTTGAAGCCATTGAAGCTGTCAACGATTACATATTCATCGTTATTTTTGATACCGGAATCTCAGTTCGTTTTGTAAACAAGAAACGTAAACACAATGTCAGACTCGGCAACCAGATCGCTGCCTGTACTCAGTCTACGCGCTGCGGAGATAGCTTCGGCAGCTGCTCAGAAAAAGGCACAGGAGATGGGCATTGGTATATCTCTCTATAAATTCGAATCTGATCACAGAACTAACCATTATATTTCTCTGCATCAGATTTCAACATCGCAATCGTAGACTCCACCCTACATTTGCTGCACTTTATCCGCCAACCCACGGCAAAACTAACCTCCATCTCCATTGCCATCGACAAGGCCTTTACGGCAGCAGGGCACAAACAACCAACCTCTGCCTACAAGTCTCCAAACTTTTTGCCTGGGGGTGTCGCATATGGCATTCATAACTCCAATGGTGGTAGGTTTATGTTGATTGGGGGTGGTGTGCCGATAAAGATTGATGGGGTTGTGGTGGGAGCCGTGGGTGTCAGTACAGGGACACCGGCTCAGGACGAGGAGGTTGCAACAGCGGGCGTGAAGGCTGTGGATGAGTGGGTCAAGAAGAGGCAGGGAGCTAAGTTGTAGAGATGCTGTCTGATTGAGATTTGCTTGTAAAGCTATGGTGAAGAGCAAGGAATGGAAGTCGTGTCGCCGATACAGTAATCAGTCGTAACAGGCGTTTGTGCTGGCATCATCTGATACCGCGGTGCTTCATCTCCTTTCTCATCTCCTCCAGCTTGTTCTCCAACTCTTCAGTCTCCAGCTTCAGCTCTTGATCGCTATATGAAGCCAAGTTCTTCTCCTTCTGCTTGGACTTTTCCGAGTCTCCTGCCTTGTCGATATCGAGCTGCTTCCTGGCTACCCTGTCAAGGGCTTGACGGAACGCCTGCTCACATCGGTCAGCTTTGTCTGGCTCCCAAGCTTGAAGCGCTATTGGTTTTCAAACCTTTGTGGCCGGATGGGCAGGGTGGGTGATATTGTGTCCGATCTTCTTGCGCAGATGGCAATCTTTAGTGTCGTGTGAATTGTTGTAGCCATGTTTGCCGTACGAGCCTTTGTGTGTGTGGTCAGTGATCGAGAGCGAAGGTTGGATGTGAGGATGAAGCTTACAGTAGTATTTCTTACTCTGTTTGGTTGTGTTTTTAGCAGCGGGGTTGTTGGTGGCAGTGGGAGCAATGGTGTTGTTCATGTTTATGACTGTGGAAGGTGGTTGAGCGCCCGAGGCGGCGGCGAAGTAGAAGTTGAAGGTGGGCATCCTTGTGGCGGTGGATGTTGAATGAGGAGAGGGCGAGAAGAAATGCCTCAGAAGTCTTGCGGGCTTCAAGTCGTGTTAGGAAGCAGCGTTGCAAGCTCACACGTGAAGATTTAGGACGAGCGTCTGTCTTCATAAAGGAAGGAGCGATGCAAAGTCTTGATAGGGGGGAAAGTGCGAAACAGAAAGATCACTCCACCTCAAATACGACTTCAATCATTCACAAGAGTATGCTACCTGAATAATGTTTAGAGGACTGGGTAAAGCCAATGACTGCCATACACAGTATCACTTTGCACGCTGTGCCCATCTAAAGCTCATACATGCCCTCTGCAAGCAAGGCCTGCTGTTGTCCACCTCTCTTACCACCCTTCTCACGGCCAACAAGAATCCAATTCTTGATGATGGCAGTGCCATCCTTGAGCCAAGCTTGCTCTTCTTCAGTGCAAGAATCAGGGTTCAGAGTATAGCACTCGTTCTTGGGAGCGGGCAAGACATCACTAGGTGTCCATGCATCCTCAGTACCATTGGTCTTGTAATGGTCCGACACAGCAATTTCGCCAGTGGCAACATCCTTGTTGAACAAACTGCGCATGAAAATCTCGTATGCGGCTTCGGGCTGGTAGCTAGGCACCAGATGACCAGCCTGGTATACTCTGGTGAAACTCAAGTTGCCGTATTGTCTGACAAGACCGCCAGAGTGAACAGGAGAGAGCACAAGAGGAGTATATCCAGCCTTGGAGAATGCTTCTTGCGACTCCCATGGGATCTTTTGGGATGAAGCCTCACCGCCGATCCAGTTACAGGCATAGTCTCGGTCGCCGTACATCATGGCCACTTTGACACCATTGTCGAGAATGTAGGCAAGATCCTCGATCAAGCCACCCTTGTTGATATCACCAGTGCCCTTGAAAGCTTCGTAGACCGTGGGAGAGACGGCGGTAAAGTTCACAGGCACACCTAGCGCTTCTTGGACCCAGTGTTGGTTCAAGTAGCCTACGAGGTATTGGCTTGGGAAAGGGTCGTTCTGTTGATGGGTTATGTCGAACCAACCAAACTTCTTACTCTCCATGTACAGGGCAACGGTCTGTTTTTCGATATTCTCACCCGTTTGCATGCAGTGTTTGTTGGTCTTCTCAACATCGCCGTAGTCATTAGGGTCAGTTTCGAGTTGCATTTTGCGGCATTTTTGGATTTGGTCGCGCAGACCTCCCTTGCGAATGTATTCGTATTTGGCGTGGAAATATTGCTCCTCGGTGAAGCCCTGAATGCCGTAGGTGTTGGCAACGGGGAACTCGACGTACGCAGAAGTGGAATCCTCAGCATTGATGCAGCCGTTGATTATACCCAAAGTGTCGAGGTGCAAATAGTGCGTACCAGGGCCTGAGATCGATCCGTTGGCAATCAACTCGTTCTGAGTCATGAACTTCTTGACAAAGGTAGGACCGTATCTGCCACCATATGACTCTGTGAAGAGAGAAATTTTCTCATCATGGGGCTTGTACTGTGGGAACTCTTCGAACCATGTCTGGGCGAAGTGCCAGAAAGCAACAGCCGCGTGCTGCGTGCTGTTAACGGTAGCAGAGACATTTTGACTGCTCGCAGTGCCAACCAAGAAAGTAGCGTTTTGATCAGGAACACCGGAGCTGAAGTCGGCAACCTCAATGGAATCGGGGCCCTCATTGTCAGCAAGTAGATTGACAGTGATGTTAGTTGGAACATCGTAAGAGTATCCGACCTGAACAGGCTGATCGATGTACAAAATGTTGACCTATACGTGGATTAGCAGCGTCCTGTGCTATAGCATGGTCTAGCCCTACCTCATTGTTCCACGACCAAGGGTTCAGGCGTGTAGAGTTACTGTCGTCGTTGACGAAGCAAGGACCGTTCTCAGAGAGTGCACCCATCATGGAGCTTCCTCCAGGTCCACCATTGAGCCAGATTGACAAAGGAGCCTTGTGGGGATCCTTGCGAGATTCGAAGAACCAGAAGAAGCTGGGCCATATCAGTATGTGACACCATTACAACCAGGATGATATTGGACTGACGTATTGATGGGATAGTCCTGGCTCTCATGAGTCTCGTTAATGCTATGAGGTGGCAGATGAACATATCCGGAAAAACTGCGAACACCTTCGGTCGTCTCGCAGATAGTGGGCTGGAGATGAGATTAGCCTCTGAACGTGATAAAGTGCATCAATGAGCCAGATGATATGAGACCAAGCAGTGTCGTTGAGCTTGAGAAGTACATACATCAACCTCTTTGTACGAAATTTCGATACCATGGTGGAATTTCGACTTTACAGTCTTGACCTCCTCAGGCTTCGGCGGGAATTGGGCAACAGCGGACGAAGCCAAAAACGCGCCTGACAACAGCGCGGAGTTTTTGAGTAACATGACTCTAACGATAACGATTCTCGCAGTGACAATTGAAGTCCTCAGACGAGGTTGAAGATGTGCTTTATCAAGTCAATGTTCGAATTGCTGCGGCCTTGTTCTTAATCACGCTTTGACAATCCTACGACGCTATACCGAGCTTGGCAGGTGGCTGGTTTGGTTATTGCTTTCTCCAATAGTGTTGCCTAAACGTTGTGGATTCGTCTTGCGTGATACGAAGACTTATAACGAGACTCGTAGATTTCATGATTGAACAGATATTGCTGTGGGTTGGGGTTCGGTCTTGAGGTGAAATGTTGGCCATATTTGACAAGTTTGGTTGCAGGGTGTGCCACCCTGTCTCTGACGTCGTCGACACCATGCTCGCGATATAGTGTAGATGAGATACAAAACTAAAGTACCACAAAATGCTTCAATGTCTTGAAGTAATTCTGACTATGCTGTGGTATGTCGTGACGCTTAGGCAGCAGGATAACGTATGGTATCTGTCCGACAGCTTCGATTGAACAAAAAGCCCATTCGACAACATCTCCTGCAATCACGACGCATAGCAATCGCAAGATATACTCTAAGCAATCATCCTAAAACTTGGCATACCTCGAGCGACTCGCAACGAAATGGCATCATCAACAACCTTCAAAATCAAATGATGCATCTCGCGGGGCTGAAGGGTGAGGATGTGCAGATGAAGCTTGCGAAAAAGTTATTTGCGATGCACTTCGAGGGAGATACTGATGTGACTTGTCAAGATCACCTGCTTAAAGCTAGTATTGCTGCCGGTCTGGCTGAAAACGAGGCCATGGACTGGTTGTACAGCGATAATGGCGGAGCTGAAGTCGATGAGGAGGCGCAGCGGGCCAGGGACTCGGGAGTCAGTTCAGTGCCGACCTTCGAGATCAATGGCAGAAGGCTTGAAGGTGCAGAAGATGCTTCGGCATTCTATCAAGCGTTTGCGGACATCAAAGCCAGTAGCTGATGTCAGGCAGAAAAAGAGAACAGCTTTGTTGGCAACAGTTGTTGACATCGGACTTGTACTCAACACGAAGCCACTAATCTTCTTCCTCTAGCCATCACCTATCCACAATGACAACTATCATAATTACCTCTACATATTGATCTGTCTACTCCAGAAGTATCTTCTAGAGTCGTTGTATATACTTGCCTTATCGGTGTGTCTTTGCTGTTGCCATGGATCATATGACATGTCCCACAGCCACCACAAGCTGAACACAGCCTCGCGATATCAAATGGCTGCAGGCTGCAGACGACCGCTCAGCCTTGCACTATCGAGCAAACATGCAGCCCCCGAATAGTATGTACATCAGATGCGCCGCGACGCGAGGTTCTCCGACGCCCCTTTACTTGTGATCGTACACCGGGTAACTGGGAACATAAGCAGTATGCAAGCCACCTTTAACCTATTGGAAGCATACATATTTTCTAGAGGTTACAGTGGCCTTATGCGCCGATCAACAAGCCAATCGTGTCAGATCTAGCCGCATCACCAGTATATATGACAAAGCAAGGATATCGCATGGTTTCCCATAATATTTCCTTCTACAGCATTTTGTGTTGATACTGGCAAAATTGTGGGTTGTGAACGATCATGGAGCCAGTGATCGATTCGACCTGCTCACTAGAACCCAAATTGTCAACACGAGCCGCAGAAGCGTCTAATCACGACGAGTTTGATGCTTCAGCCAGGATTGGAGACGACGGGTGGGAGTTCCCTAGAAACGAAACATCTCGAAGATACTGGACATCGGTGTGGCCACACAGACCGACTCTGCTTGCGCTCATAGCTTTGTTCACAGCACTTGTCAGCTCGCTGATCGTTCTGTTGGCTGTGGAACAAGCTTACGATGGTATACGCCCAACTCTATCGTCGAACCACTATGCTTGGACTTATGGCCCCACCGCGGTCTTGGTCATTGTTCTCAGCCTGTGGCGCCAGGTTGATTATTATTGCAAATTGATGCAGCCATGGCAAGAGATGTACAAAGGCCCGAAAGATGCTGACAATAGTCTGATGCTCGATTATGTCTCTTCTAATCTGATCACCAGCTTGATCCGAGCTGTACACCGTCGACACTTTCCAGTCGCTGCTTCTATCGCAGGTTTTATCACCATGAAGCTGATTATATTATTTTCCACTGGTCTGCTCATCCTTAGACCGACAGTGGTGATCAGAACACAGCCCATGAAGCTGACTACGGGCTTCTCTACTGATGGTTTCTGGAAGACTGTGCCTCGCAGTGGCGATGTTCTGGCAGACAACATCCAAAGGGCAACATACTCCAATATTTCAACCGAATCAGTGCACGCATACCTCAAAGTTCTGGAAGGCCAAAGCCATGACTACAACATCTCGCTGAACAACATGGTATTCCAGTCGTTCGAGCCAGAGGGGACAACTGAACTGCTCAGTATTATCACAGAAGTCGACGCATTCGTTCCCAACATTTCATGCGAAATCGCACAGCCTACCTTTCGCTCGTTCTCCAACGGCGATTTGGCAGTTCACTTGAACAGTACTACTTGCTCAGTGGGTGCGAAGAACCAATCGCCACTCGAACTGGATCAATATTGGCATCTCTGCCCCGGTGATGCATGTCCGCCTTCTGCTGTCCAATACAATTTCTGGAGAGCCAATTGCTCAGAGGTCGATGACTTGTGGTTAGGCAGCACGATAGATGTCAACACACCTTACGACTTTCGGTTCGCGTTTCTTGTGGGCAATTACACAATAGAAACATTCTTCTTGGAGGAAGGCAATTTCACACAGCACAGAGCAACTCCCCATGAGACAGCAGCAGTAATCTGTAAGATTGACTACTCGATGAAGAAAGCGACGATTCTCCAGGACATGAGGAATGGCTCAATTCAGGTGAACCACCTCGCTACAGCAGGACATCTCAACGGCCTTACCGGTATCATGCTAGGGGAGATCATGCACGATGCACTGTGGGCATCGCAAACTCTAGATATGCGAGACCATATTCCGGATTACGAGACCCTCAAATTTTCCCCACAAGTAACAGTACCTTTATACTATGTATTGTTACGGACACTCGAGGGGGAACAGTCGATTAATCGATTCTTGTCTGCAAAGACTTTGCAAACGTCTGCTTGTCAGGTCTGGGCCGGCATAGCATCGCAATTCATCCGGGAGAGTTGTATCCAGACAGCGAATTCAAGTTCGACTGCTACAGGGACCTTCATTGAGTCTCGGCTTCACGTTGGACTGGTATCACTATGGGCGATGGTCGTAGGATTTGTTCTGCTGATCATACTGACGATTTGCATCATGGTCACGACGTGCAACGATGTTGTGCCTCAAGATCCAGGACATCTGGCAATGGGCAGCTACATGATGGGCACAAATCCAGCGATGACTGAGATCCTCAGTGGCTGCGGTGCCCTAAGAACGAGCCAACTGTCCAACTTACTATCTGGATTCATGTTCAAGACAGAATTCGACCATTCATTTCGAATCGTGGCAACAACAAAGAGGCATGAAAGTCCGAAGAAGACAGAGAAGAATGAAAAGGAAAAGTCAACCATCTGGATCCCGCTCGCTGCTCAGTATCCTATATTGGGCTTGACGTTGATTGTCCCTGCAGTGGCCATCATCGTACTCGAGATACTCTATCAAATCTCTCACAACAACCATGGTCTGCTAGATGTTTACGACACGGAAAAGATGGCAACCTATCTTTCGCGGTACGTCTCGAGTTCGGTTGTTCTTTTGATCGCTACCCTGTTTAATTCTTTGGACTTCGCTGTCGCATCCTTTGCTCCGTTTAACCTCCTTCGATCGGGGACCGTGGCTGGTAGTCGCAGTCTCTGCTTTAGTCTTCTTGGAAAACTGGCCCCAGTAGCCCTGGTGGATTCAATAAAGGCACGCCATGTCAGCTCTGTCTTCTCCAACTCGGCTGGTATAATAGGAAGCGTTTTGGCCATTGTCTCATCAGGATTGTGGGTGATCGATCGTGCTGTGGTGGCGGACTACCCTATCACAGCTTCGCTAGCAGATACCTGGGACGTGAGCTGGCACAATAGCGCAGTCTCAGGTGATGGAGGCGCAAGCATGTCGTTTGACAGTTTTCAGCATGGCGGTGCGGCTCTACCATCTTCAAGTTGGCATGGCATTGTCTTCCCAAGCGTCGCAGATATCGGACTGTCACCTGGTGTGGAAGCTCGTGGCGATCCAATAACGCAAAACATAACGATTCAAATTGAAGGACTGCGTCCACAACTGGATTGCGAAGTTATCGCGGACAAATACTTGAGTATCGAGTACTTCAAGAACGAGCAGATGACAATTTCCGCACGTCCTCTGCTTCCGCCTAAATGTCAGCATGCGGGAGAGAACGGGACGGGCGCATACTACGGGTTCTCGCCATCCTACATGTTGAGTGGCGTTGGAGATGTCACATGGTTAGGCAATTTCTACGACCTACATCTCGGGCCGTGGACAGCGTCTCTGGAAGCCGATAACGACTATGGCGAAGACAGTCTGAACGTTGACTATCAGCCCGATAATCCGGCTGGTTGCCCATCAATAGGTATTGTTCTCACGGCAAATCATGCCAATAAGACCAGCTATGACGATGTAAGCGCTCTTCTGTGTTCTCAAAAACTTCAGAAAGTCAAGCTGAATGTGACTTATTCGGGATACGATACGATGCATCCATCAATCGATACCTACGTTGAACCTGTCATCATCTCAGGGACGACTGAGTACCTGACGAACGGGACCAACGGTATTGACACTTTTCCGTATCGTGTTCAGATGTATCTCCAGAACCTCACCAGGTTCAACATACCATCCACTGGTGATAAAACATATCTCGAACCACTTGATGATTTCATGAACCACCTGATCTACGGGCCTAACGGTACTGCTGGAGAAGAACTCGCCGGCAAAGCCAACCGTGGAAGGCTCGCAGAAGCTGTCGGAAGTCTGTACGCGAGATACATGACATTTGTGATCGACCAGCGCTTCCGGCAGCCCATAACCCAAAACTCGACTGAAAGCATCAAGCAAGTGACAGGCACTGCATACAGATATACGTCGAGACTCCAGATGAACTTCGCCTCCAAGCTCGCTCTACAGATTATGCTGGCAGCCATGACAGTATTGGGTGCAAGCGCGTTCTGGCTCACCGATCTGCGTGGCACGCTCCCAAGAAAACCAACCACGATTGCGAGTATGTTGGCTCTATTTGCTGGTTCAGATATGTGCGACGAGAAGAAGCCCTTAATTCCACGCGAGGCCTTGTGGATGCACGGTAAAGAGCTTGATAAGGTGTTTGATGGCTGGCTGTTTAGTCTAGGCTGGTGGCCAAAGACACGGAAGGATGTTGATACTGTATCGAATGAGATTGATGAGATGAGTGGAGATGCTTTGCTAGAGACCAAGGAAGTAGAAGGGAGACGATTTGGCATTGATGTAGGTGTTGCTGAACAACTGGGCTTTCGATAGTGATATACATGATATGTATCAATCGATGTATCTGAATGTTCCAAGTCCATCTATCCGATCACTGTGTCGATTAACACTATCACTGATGCCTCCGCACTCATAGTTGTGTGATACATGAGTGTCTGTATAAACAACTTCAGAACTCGTAAAGACCAACAGTGAAAAGGCTCGAAGATCGGAAAGTATGATACAGAGACCTTGACCCCGTCCTCAAAGGATGGGCTTTATAGTACAGTAAAACGTCCCCTTTCCCGACGGTATCGGATCAACCATGTTCTCGGCCTGCGGGTGTGCACTTTAGTGTAGCAGCTGCGTCTGTGATAGATTGGTTGGTCTGTACCGTTTTGCTGCGCTCCCAAAGGTCTCGAGTTCAACTCTCGGCCTCATGAAGAGAGAAACAATACTTTTTGCGCCAACAATGCTCGTGAGATAGTAATTGTTTTGCTAGTTTTGGTGTGACAATATGCGAGATAGAAGACTGGCACACTAAGATCTCAGACTCGTCACTGAGTAAGTGAGCTTTATATCGCTGCTACGGTGGAGAGTATCTTCTGAACTTGGATGAAGCATTCACTACATTCAACAATGAACTCTCATAATCTCATCTTCCTTCCTGACAAACCAGCGCGAGAAAGAAAATAAACTAGAGTCAATGCTAAGTGGCCAACGATTGTGACAAGAGTAGACTGTGAGTGCGCTACTTCCTAGCGAACATCTAACCAGCTTGCTTTTTCGCGACCACAGGGTGGTGAGTCCACGACTCCTTCCCAAAACACTAATCATCTTATCCCTCCACCTCACCAGCAAAAAACCCAGAGCCTCAGCTCTCTGGAAAAACTTCCATTCTCATCCCTTGATCAAAGTCACCTGATGACGGACACCAGGCTGCATTACGCCAATTTAAGACAGTACACGGCGGGATTTGAACGGTGGTTTTATTACCGAACGCAGTCGAGGCGTGAGTGTAAGCCGTTACACCACTCAGCCGATTGGCAGTGATGTTTGGGAACTGAGGGAACTATATAGACGGGGTGGGAGTGAAGGGTGGATTTGTGAAGTGAGTCCTTTCCACCTCTTTGCGATTGTGCTCCTTGTAGTATTCAAGGCTAGCATGTGCATAGTGTGAAAGTCATCTGTTGTTTGCCTGATTTTTGAAACTGGTTTGTGGTATATTATAGCGCAGCAAGCATCTTCAATTACAAAGAAGCCATCCTCCATAAGTCCCATAGCTCACAGGACTCGTGCATGTGAAATGTGACAGAACAATCCTACGACGAATTTGACACACAGGAAATATTCTCATGGACTTGCTAGCCTCTGAGAAGATTGGCCACTAAAAATTATATAAGACTCGAAACATTCTCCGAACTTCATGCATGTCATCCAAACGCTTTTAACATTACAAGTCTATCGCAAGCATCTCTATATACAAATGTCCCTTTCTTCACCAACCCTCCATCTCAACACTTCTAACCATAGTTGAAAGGGTTTCTGCAAAGCGGGCACGTGCTAGCATTACTCGTCTTGAACCACTTGAACAAACAGGAACTATGGAACAAGTTCTTGCAAGTGCTGCAGCGCTTGCTAGGCAACTGTCTATCTCCAGAAATGATACTGTAGCAAATAGCACATTCAGATTGTCCTTTGAGTGCACCAGTGACGTTGCGTTTCCAAGTGGTGAGGCCATCGATCAAATTGCCATTGCTGAATTGAATGACACCTTGACAGTTGCGCAGCCAAGATTGCCATTTGCGTTCGTCGGCAGCAACGCGATTGAGGCCTTCGACGCGTGCGGAGGCCAGAGGGTAAGTTTCAGGCAGGCGGATGACGATGGACATTGTTTGCTCGTCAACGAGATATGAGAATTGGACTTCGCGGCTGCGGGGCGAGACTTTGGCGCTCCAACCTTCGTATTCTGGGTCGGTTTTGACGGCGTCTGCCCATTGTGAGACTGAGTCCAGGGATGCGGAAACGATGAGAGGGGCAATGTATTTGGCAGTCCAGCTTTCGACGGCCAGGCCTGTTTGTCGTGACTTGATGGCCAGGAATTGGGTCTTTGTGAGGGAGGGTACGTGCATCAGAGATTGGTAGTAGAGGTGAGCCAAAAGCCAATGCATGCGTTTGTCTGCACTCAGGCCTTCGAGATCACCTTGTTGGTCGAGGTAGTCGAATCGGCGGACATCGTATTTCGATACGTCGACGGGACGGCCGCGGACATGACCCAAAAGCTCCCACGTCAGCTCCAGCAAGTGGCCAAGATATTCGCCCTCACGCAGGGCCTCGACGTAGTCGGACTTGACCTGGTAACTGGAGTTGGCGAAGTGATCAAAGACGAGTTGCCAACTGTAAAGGTATGCTTGCAACTCGTGAGGGATACCAATGCGGAAAGATGCATCAGCTAGGCTGTCCAACGTAGGTGGTGCGAGCAGCAAGGACAACAGCTCCTCCGGCAATTTTGCTGCCTTCTTCTCGAGTGCTGCATCAAAGGAGACTTGCTCCTGTGCCGCTGGAATGACACGGTGCAAGATGTCGAAAGCTGTCTTCTGAAGGGCCTTTGATGGTGTGTAGAGCAGAGGATAGAGCTCTGCTTCATCTTCGATTTCGCCAGTGGACCATTTTGCGACTTCGCTGCCTAGTGACTGGAACAGTGCCTTTAGAGGTTCGTGGTGCTCATCAGACTGACCTTGGCCTTGTCTGACGAGGTTCATCAAGCCCATGTAAAGCACCTCAGAACTCTCCTTCCAAGCATCAACAAGATCATCATTCGGCTCTTCGCTTGACTTGAGCCTACGAAGAATAGAAGAAAGTTGAAGAGTAGTGTAGACCAAAGCCATACGATTCTCGTCAGCAGTCTCATCACGGACGAAGCCCAGGTCCCATGTGTGAGTCAGGAAGGCCAGGATCTGCGACCAGTGTTCACCGTAGATGTCGCTGACGCCAGGCAGGACGAAAAGTAACGTCTTGCAAGTCTCAGCCTTGATCGGTGTAACCACTTCGTCGTTCTCGAGCCAAGGTAGTATATGCTTCATCAAGAAGATGAGACGCTGTTTGGCAACAATACTGTCAGCTTGTTTGCTATCAGGGAACAAAGCATTAAGCATGACAAGCTTTGTGATGACCTTCTCAGGAGACTGAACAGCGTCCAAGCCAGTGAGATCGGCAACCAGCTCGTTAGTCTGTCTGTCGAGTTTCTTGCTTTCGGACAATGATTCCTTGAGACCACTGGTACAAGCCGTGAAGGGCATGACATCCTTGGCCTTGTAGAGCTGTAGTGCTTTATCTTCGTACTCTTGTACTTTGGCGTGGCTACCACCATGAATGGACTCGAGATCGCCAAGCGCATGGCTGAGTGCTTGAGCATGGTAAAACGCTGATGTACTGCTACCCTTTGAGTTGTCAAAGAAGTTGTCAAGAACTGTACCAACAAACGCATAAGACGAAGATGCGTCTTCGTATTGCTGGAAGCAGTCCCCAATGAGTTTGTTGGCTTCGTTGACGAACTCGACCACCTCGGCCTCGGTCTCTGGGTTCGGCGAAGCAAGACCTCCCTGTGCTGTCAGAGAAATGCTTTCTGTGAGAAGAATGTGTGTGATGTAGAAGAGCTGGAACAGCTCTGTTTGTGTTTCGGGTTCAAGTGCCTGGAGCAGAGCACGGTTGGAGAACACCCTAGAGGTGTACATGGCAAATCTAAGAGCTTGCGACAAGCCATCAGCATCCCTCAACACCTTGGAGGAATCAGAATTTGTTTCGGGGTCAACCAGGTAAGTGGCACCACCCAAGACACTGGTTATTGCAAGCGCGATGGAAGGTGCAGTCCCGGTGAATGGCGCGATCGCAGCTCTCCAAGACTCCAAATCAGGCAGGGCTTGCTTTGAAACCTCCTGCTTCTTTTGTTCAAGGTCACTCTCCTGAATGAGGTTGGTAGCCATGTCTAGAACCTGAGGCATTGGAAGTGAGCTTGATGACACATCTCTCAGACTCTGATGCACAACGTCAAAGAGGATGGTTTGGGAACCAGCCTTGTCTGCTTCGGTAACGATGCTTTTGCTGATGCTGGAGGCCTTGGCAGCCAGTGTTTCATCGGCAGATTCTTCCAACAGTAGGAGGTTGGGAAGAAGTTGAGATCCACTAGGCTTCTTGATGTGCTCCTTGACGAGAGTCTTGTTGCTTCGAGAAATTTCTTGCAAACCATCTAAAGCAGAACCTGCCTTGTCCGACACTGAGAGCGAAGCAGTCAGGTCCGCTAGCATGCTGTCGACGGTCTCTGTAGAAGCTACACTCGGTGTACCCTTGAGGATACCCGAAACAAAGCTCCATTGCTGTCCTGTTTCCAAGCTGGACTTGAATTGTCGTTGTAAGAAAGCTTGAATGTCACCGTTCTGAGCAGCAAGCTCTGCAGCAGGCTTGACTCTAGGCGAAGCTAGCAAATCCTGGAAAGCGTTCAACTTCTCATCAGAATCCGGGCTGTTACCGATAGCATTTGCGGTCTTGTTCCATGCCTCACCGAAACGAGAGTCGGTTTGGAAATGATATAGGAGGGAGACGAATTGTCTCTGCGAAGGCGAGGATACTAATTCTGGCAAATCTTCAACCACGAAAGTTGCAATGATATCCTGAGTTTCCTGGTCTTTGGCGAGTAGAGCTTTACAATGATTTTGCAATTCGTCCACAGCGGCAGCAGCGCCATATGGTTTTCCATTTCTGGATCTGAGTGTTTCGAGAGATGCCTTGATGATGTCCTTGGCCGATTGAGAGAAGACTGCTTGCAGAGATTCTGGCAGTTGATACTCCTCACGTAGAAGCTCTGATTGGAGCGATGCCCATCTTCCAGTTGCGGAGGCAATGTGCGCTTGAGACTTCTCGAAATCCTTTGCTTGCTCTGGAAGCGATGTTCGAATATCCTCAATGAGTAGTGTAGCGTATTCGGGCCACTTTTTCTCCAAAACAGTCGGCAAGCGCTTGCAGAATGCGGCCTTTGAAACATTCCAAGCAGGCTTAGCACCGGAAATCAGCCAATCCGAGGTACTAGAGGATGGTCGCAAATACTGTTCAATAGCTGGAACTGCCATCTTGTTGAGCAGAGTCTCGTGTTCCTCATCAGACAAGGATGCACTGTTTTGGACCAGATCGAGAATCTTGAAGTAGGTGAACCAAGCTGCAGATGCGTTGAAGCGATCGTCCTTCTGACCAACACCATCATGCACTGCATTAAGCAACTCTTCGGCTTCGGAATACTTTTGAGGTAAAACCTCTGTGGGTAGCTTGCTGAACAGAAGCCAGGCATTAGTCCAAAACTCGGCAGGTCCGGCCTGAGAACCGCGCTTGATACAACCTCTCAATCTCGTGCCGGCTGGCTTCTTAGATGTATAGCTTGTGGTCCAGGCTTGAGGGAAAGCATCTGTAAGCTCTACAAGAGCCAGCATAAAGTCGTAAGATGAACCAGTCTGATCGTGAGGAAGAGCCTTGGAGATGTAGGCTTCGCCAATGGTTGAGAGGTTGGCCTCTACAGCAGTCTTTTGCTTAGTTAAGCATGTGCGCAGGAAACGGTGGGTGGATCTCCTGACAACGACGTCCTCTTTGTATGATGCCAATTCCCAAATCTTGCTTTGGCCAACAATGCCCTCATATGTCTCTTGCTGTTTGACGATTTCTTCCGGAGCGAGGTCGTTTAGGAGGTTCGAGATAACTGCGATACTCGTGGCGACGACTCGTGAATAGGTGGCCTGGGCATCAGCGGGACTGACACTTCGCTCGTCGCTCAACGTCTGGACTGTCTCGTTCAAGAGGGCGTCTCTACAGTGTTCGAGGATGGGTTGTTGGAAGGCCTTTCCAAGACTCTGCAACTTCTCAGGAGTGTTGAAGACGAGCTTCAAGGCATCCTGAGCAGCTCTAGCGGCAGCACGATCACTGTCTTGTGCTCCTGCAAGCCAGGGACCAGCGATTCTAGACATGTGTTTCGCCATTCTCTTTCCACTCTTTGTTGCGATGTGACCGAGGACATTGTGTGCTAATTGACGTACACGACGGGCGCTGTCTATCGAGAGACGGGGATATAGTTTGACCTGATCGCAATGGTCAACATACTGACTCTAGAGAAGGTGATCCAGGTCGACATACCCATGCTTCCAGGACTGGTTCCTCAATCTGCTGGTCTGGCACAGAAACATATTGCTGTAGTTCCTCGAGAGCCTTGGTCTTGGTTGTACTGTCCTTCTTGGTCAAGTTCTTGAAGGCTACTCCCACATTGGGGTCCGAGATGTTGGAAAGGTCCGGCGGTTCACCAATCCATGACAGCGGCGACGAGGATACACCAAAACCAGTGCCACCAAAACCCCCACCAAAGCCGCTGCCTCCAACTGAGCGCGCACTGCTTGCTTGAGGCCTAAATGCTTTCTTCATTTTGTGCCGGGGTGATAATCCAGACTAGTGCAATGGTGCCAGAGTATATTAGCAGACACCGTCCAGCAAAGAAGAGAAAATAGTGAATACACAGAGCAAGACCTTGAGTCGATGGTTGCTTCTGTCTCCAAAAAGTCGCGTCTTCTCAAGCAATCATCGATTACTCTACGTCACTCAAAATCCGCTACATCTTGTAGTCTGTGCGCCCATCGACACTAGCCCCTTTCAGACGGCCCTTCGTTCATCTGTTTGGTCAGCCAACTGCCATACAACTGCTGCCTCCCTCGATAACTTCTACCTCAGCCTCTGAGGAAGAGGCACAATCCGCCAGAATGAAGTTCATGATTGAGTGAGTGCTATTGTTACTGTCTCACACGCTTTGCTGACCTCTCAAGTGACCTGCCAATTCTCTTTCCCTACCCCAGAATCTATCCAGGTAAGTTAATCAGCGGCAAACTGCTCCTAGAAAACTATACTGACTGTGCAATTAGAACAATATGCGTAAGCTATATATCAACAATCTATACTGCACTCATGACTAACGATTCCGAAAAGATACATGTGCGATCTCAAACGTACGTTTCAGGCAGAGCCAACATCAAGAATCAAACACTCACATCATGAGCAGGCACTCTGGATGCAGGAGGTCACTGTGTCCTGGAGATGCCTTCAGGAACCGGAAAGACCGTTACACTGCTGTCTCTGATTGTGGCATATCAACAGCATTACCCCGAACATCGCAAACTGATTTACTGCTCGCGTGTGTAACAATCCTTCAACTCATACTCTTCCAATTCTGACTTGACTAGGTACAATGTCTGAGATCGAAAAAGCTCTCGCAGAATTGAAAGCCCTGATGAAATATCGATCCGAGCAGCTTGGCTACGTCGAAGACTTCAGAGGATTGGGTCTCACTTCTCGCAAAAACCTTTGTCTGCATCCTTCGGTCAAGAGGGAAAAGAGTGGTGGCATCGTTGACGCAAGATGTCGTTCTCTTACCGCAGGTTTCGTGAAGGAGAAGAAGGAGAGGGGTGAGGACGTGGAGCTTTGCGTCTATCATGAGGTAAGCTTTTGATCCTTTTAAGACTTGCCTTTCCATACTGACCACTTCCAGAATCTTGATCTTCTGGAGCCACACAATCTGATTCCTCCCGGTGTCTTCACGTTTGATGATGTGCTCAAGTATGGCGAGGAGCAGAAGCAGTGCCCGTACTTCACAGTCAGACGAATGGTGAGTTTGTTGATCCATTTCAGTACACAATCTTTAACCAATCTTCCAGATGCCCTTCTGCAACGTTGTCATTTACTCATATCACTACCTACTAGATCCCAAGATTGCCGAACGAGTATCGAAAGAACTCTCCAAGGATTGCATCGTCGTGTTTGACGAAGCCCACAACATCGACAACGTCTGCATCGAGTCACTAAGTATCGATATCACTGAAGACTCATTACGGAAGGCAGGAAAAGGTGCAGCCAATCTGGAGAGAAAAATCAACGAGATGAAGACAACAGACGCAGCAAAATTGCAAAACGAATACGCAAAGCTGGTACAGGGTCTCCGAGATGCTGATGAAGCGAACGATGAGGGTGCATTCATGAGAAATCCAGCACTTCCGGATGATTTGCTCAAAGAAGCCGTGCCGGGAAATATTCGAAGGGCAGAGCATTTCGTCGCCTTCCTCAAACGCTTCGTCGAGTATTTGAAGACTCGCATGAAAGTCTTGCATGTCATTTCGGAAACACCGCCGTCTTTCTTGCAACATCTCAAGGAGCTCACCTTCATCGAGAGAAAGCCTTTGCGCTTCTGTGCAGAGCGTTTGACATCTCTGGTAAGGACTTTGGAGCTTCAAAATATCGAGGACTATCAACCACTACAAGAAGTCGCCAGTTTCGCAACTTTGGTCGCAACCTACGAAACTGGCTTCCTTCTGATCCTCGAACCCTACGAATCAGAAACCGCCACTGTGCCTAACCCAATCCTGCACTTTACTTGCCTGGACGCTGCAATCGCCATCAAACCCGTCTTCGACCGCTTCAGCTCGGTAGTCATCACTTCCGGCACAATCTCTCCATTGGAAATCTACCCAAAAATGCTCGGCTTCAACACAGTAGTCCAAGAATCCTACAGCATGACACTAGCCCGTCGCTCTTTCCTGCCTATGATCGTAACCAGAGGAAGCGACCAAGGCGCAATCTCCTCCTCCTTCACCATCAGAAACGACCCAGGCGTCGTCCGCAACTACGGCAACCTCCTCATCGAATTCTCCAAAATCACTCCTGATGGTATAGTAGTGTTTTTCCCTTCGTATCTCTACATGGAAAGCATTATTTCCATGTGGCAAGGCATGGGCATCCTCGACCAAGTCTGGAAACACAAACTCATCCTCGTCGAAACCCCCGACTCGCAGGAAACTTCTCTAGCCTTGGAGACCTACCGCACAGCATGCAGCAATGGCCGAGGCGCTATTTTACTCTGTGTCGCCCGCGGCAAAGTATCCGAAGGCATAGATTTCGACCATCACTACGGTCGCACGGTTTTGTGCATTGGCGTGCCATTCCAATACACCGAATCCCGTATCCTCAAAGCCCGTCTCGAGTTTTTGCGAGAAACCTACCGTATCCGCGAAAATGACTTTTTGTCATTCGATGCCATGAGGCATGCTGCACAATGTTTAGGTCGTGTATTACGCGGTAAAGACGATTACGGTATCATGGTTCTCGCCGACCGCCGTTTTGGCAAAAAGCGCGTTCAACTTCCTAAATGGATTAATGCTGCTTTGCTGGAAGGAGATTCTAACCTTTCTGTTGATCAGGCAGTTGCTACAGCCAAAAGGTTTTTGAAAATGATGAGTAAACCATTTCCGGCGAGAATGCAGGAGGGAGTTAGTACATGGAGTATCACGGATTTGGAAAAACACAAGGAGAAAGTTGAGAAAGAGAGATTGAGGGATGAGAGAATTGCTGGCATCGAGGGGGTTAGTGGGGATGCGGTGATGAGGGAAGCTAATCGTGAATTGGAGGATGATGAGTATGGAGGTTTGGATGATGAGGATATCATGCAGATTGATGCTTAGAGCTGTATCAAGGCGGCATTGGTGTGCTCTTGTCCTTCTCTGCTTGTATCCTTAAAATCTCCCTCTCTTGCTCTTCTACACTTGACAAACAGATACGCAGTCTTTCTGGTGACCAAATGTCTGTGATCTACATGGGATTCAAGAGAGCACGTTGACATCTTAGAGAGCATACCAATGAAAGGCTAGATTTGATCTCTTTGTTTTTGTTGGTCAGTGGTTCTTTTGAAATTGGCCAATATCGGTAATGTGGTTCGAGAATTTTGCATCTCTTCGAAAAAGGGTAACAACAAAACGCCAGTGGAAAAAACGCCCCTATGCAACAAACTCAGTAGCGCTTGTCCTTCGCTCTGAGCTCTTTTTCTTTTCTTCGCTCCCTCCTCCCGATAGGCGCCAGAAAAGCAGAAACAGATGTGGTAAGTGTAGGATCGTGGAAGAGCCAGGGGGATTGCTCATATACACCAGCGGTAACTGGCATAACGACCAGCAGTCTCCGACTTTCGGATAATCTTGACGACCTGACCTCTGCGCAGACCAAGATACTTGGCCACAGGATCCTCAACCCTGATTCTGGGCAACTGCGTCTCCTTCAATCTGTATCTATCCAGGAGCGCCTTCTTCTCTTCCGGGCTGAGCAAAATGTGCTTAGGCACCAACTCGTGCTTTGTAATGTTCACCAGCAAATCTGTTTCTTGGAAGACCTCAATGCCAATGGGTAGGTTTGCTGCTTGCTTGAGTGCAGAAGTAGTAACAGAAGCAGAAGTAATGTAGATGCCAGAGTAGAAATTGCGGTCGTTGAGGAATTGGGCGTAGTTGCGGAGGTGCTTGATGCCGATTGCGGCTTCTGTGCTGAACTCGACGTAGATTGTGCCGATTTTGGGTTCGGGGTTTGGGTTGGACTTTGTGGGCAGATCGGTGTATTTTGTGATCATGGCTTCTGAGGGACGGGCTTGGAAGTTCATTTTGGATTTGCTGGTGAAGGTTAGAGAGGTGGTCGTGTGAAGGTGGGCGCAAAGGTGGGTGTGTAGCGAGGGATTTAGACGTACTTGACAGCGCCGCTGCCGTCGCCGCATTGGTCGCGGAATTGATCGAGGGAGACGTCGAGTTCATCTTCAGCCAGTTCGTAGCCCTGCGACATGTGCGTCAGTGTGGATGGTCTTTTTCGGAATTGAAGGGTAGTCGGACTCTGTCGTAGCACAGCTGCTTGGTCGTCTTCCAGACACGCCACAGTCTGGAGGTTTCGCGTCTAGTCTCGTCGTCGGCCATGATTGTAGTTGCGACGGCTGGGAAGGTGGAGAGATGGAGTGATGTGTGTTGCGATGGCTCTTCGGTCATGGGCGCGCGCCAAAGATTGGATGCTTCGTCCTCGTAGTGAACAATTCTGCCGGTCTTGGCAGGGCGGTCAAGGCGACTCGGTGCATCTCGACGCAGCTCCAGACGGGCGTCATCTGGAGAAAGTTCCAAATGGCCGCTCCTTCCATTCCCAATCTCAACAGCCTCAGAGGCCGAACGGGTCTACGACGAGGTAGAGGTCGCGGAATTCCCAAGGATCCAGATGCTCCAGTAGAAGATGCTCAAGATGCTCGCGACAAAATCATTCGTCAGACCGACGGCGATGCTTCCAACTCCCGACTGAGTGCTGTTGCTCTTGGCTACTTGAACGACGAATACGCATCATGTTTTCTACAAGGCCAAACACCCAGACGATATCCTCTGATCAATCGCGGCACCTATGTCCGTACCACGGCCATCGATCGTTTAGTCGACAACTTTCTCTCGACCACCATCGATAGCAACACCTCGAATGCATCCACTGCTCCCCGGGCTCAGATCATCTCGCTAGGTGCCGGCTCCGACACTCGCTTCTTCCGTATGTCACCAGCACGTAGACAACACATCCTCTACCATGAACTCGACTTCCTCGACAACGTCCGCGACAAATTGTCCGCAATCTCCACGACCCCAAAACTACTTTCCATGCTGCCATCCCATGACATCTCACCAGATAAATCCTCCCTGCTGTCTCCAACCTACAATCTCCACACCCTCGACCTTCGCGACTTGGCCTCTTCATCTCCACCATCAATACCAAACCTCTCGCCTACACTCCCCACCCTCCTCATCAGCGAATGCTGCCTCTGCTACCTCCCTCCCCAAACAACCTCCTCCATCCTCACCCACTTTACGTCCCTCATCCCCTCAGCCTCCCTCGCAATCATCCTCTACGAACCCATACGCCCTTACGACTCTTTCGGCAAAACAATGCTCACAAACCTCGCTTCCCGCGGCATCCAACTGCAAACCGTACGCCGCTACTACTCTCTCGCTGCTCAACGATCTCGTCTTGCCTCTGCTGGCTTTGTCAGCGGGCAAGGCGCCGCAGATGTAGAGCAAATATACTACAGTCAGGAATGGGTGACTGAGGGGGAAAGAGAAAGGGTAGAGCGTTTGGAATGGCTTGATGAGGTTGAAGAGTGGAAATTGTTGGCCTCGCATTATTGTGTTGCTTGGGGATGGAGGGATGATGAAGAACAAAAGGTCTTTGGAGAGGCTTGGAAGCACGTCAGTGGTGCTTGGACGAAGAAGGAAGTTGTTGATGACATCGAGTAGACCTTTTTTGATACCCTCTGACTCTCCTCAGCCGGATAATGAGAAATGACTGTTTTGTTTTTGTTTTTGAATAGCATCTTTTTCTCCTTCCATTCGATGTAGATTGCTGCTTCGCTTTGTTACGAGTTAGAAGATTAAAGGATGACAAAGACAGTAACTAGCACCTTGTCATCAGGTGAAAAGTATGATTCCACGCGGTAAGACGCTATTGCATATTCATGGAGATATTCCCAAGTTTGCTAAACATATAGGTAGCTAAAAGCCCACAATCAAAAGCAGAAACCTCTAACCATCTTTGTATCTCCTTTATTTTCCAACGACCGAGTTATCCTTGACCATAGAAGACGACGACCGCATCTTCTCCAACGTATCCTCGAAATCTCTTCTCACACCCAATACCTCCTCGATATGCTTCATCGACAATTCCTCCTCTGCATACCTCGCCAACGTCCCAGCCGTATGAATAGCATTAGAGATTTCTCTACCGTTCAATTGCTCTTTGCACAATTTCTCTGCTGCTTGCTGTACTGTGAGTCTGCTTCCCTGTTCATCTTCCAATGTTTGCACTTCTTTGGTTTGGAGGCTTTGGACCCAGATGCTGTGACGAGCAATGGCGTCAGGTTCTTTGTAGCCTAATGCTAGGTGTACTCTTGACTTCATCGCTGCATCAAAAACTTGAATGCGGTTGGTGGTTAAGAAACAGATTCCTGAAAAGTACTCCAGATGACGCAGGAATACAGCGACTAAGGCATTTCTATTCGCTGCATCGTGGGCATCATCTCCTCTGGCTTCTAGAAATACATCTGCTTCGTCTAGCAACACGATTGCTTTCCAAGTTGTTGCCAGCCTCAACACTCTGGTTAACTCATGCTCGAAAAACCAGGCTGAATCGTGTTTGTTGAGTTCAGAGATTGAGGCGCGGATGAGTGCTTTTTGGGTGGTTTCGGCTGCACATTCTGCAGTGAGTGTTTTTCCTGAGCCGGGGGGTCCGTGAAGGAGACATACTAGTCCTTTTCCTTTTTGTTGATCTTCGTCGCGTGCGGAAGTGGGAAAAGTGTGGGAAGTCACCAGAGCTCTGACCAAGGTTAATTGACTGGAAGGTAAAATGAGCGAGTCAAACGCGTTTGGTTTCCAAGGCACTGGTGAGAGGGAAGTAACGTAAAAACGACACCAATCTTTGCGTGCGCAGGAAAATCCAAGCACGTAGGGAGGACAGAGTGCGGTATCCAAGGCAGACAAAGCACGTTTGCTGATAATGCCACTAGGGTGGTCTTGCTCAAAGGTCTTGCGATCGATAATTACCCTCCCGGTTTCTGTAAACGGCATCCAGAGTTGCGGCCAATCGTCTTCGTCAGGGTGAAAGAATGACAGAGGAGGAGTCTTCAGATATTGTGCCGCACCGTCGTATTGACGTACCAACACACCAGTAATGGATAAAAACAGTTCTCCTCGTTCGCGTAGACTGCGCTCAAGACCCACGTCATCAGGTGCGCAAGACCAGGGAAATACTTTGAGATCCAAAATCTTGGAAGGATGATCAGATCCAAAGTCTTCTTTTTGATAGATGCGGAACATGTGTTTGGAAACACCGTATTTCTCGCCGTCGTAGTCCGAGTAGAAGCATTGGATTTCGCAGTACCTACCCCTTTTGTCGTTTTTCTCATATGCAGTCTTGACCACGTTCAACAGCCATGGGTGGGCTTTGACGTAGGTGACGACTCTATCTCCAGGACGGAAAAGGATGCCTAGGCGGTCGAATTCGACGACACCACTGCGTACCTGTGCAGTGTAGCTTTTTCTTGCGGCGCCCATGTCGAAGTCCATGAACTTCAGCAGCAAAGCGAGATGCGAACGAGCAGCGTCGTCTTCCATGTTGGAGCTGTGACTCTGCAAGTCATCCCAGTGGTGGAACAGCATCTCCGAAGGGATCGGGATGGACACCGATGAAGAGAAGTCCGAGGGGATGGTTGGGTGTGATTTGATGACATCTCGGAAGGCTTTCAGTATGTAAGGAGAATTGACATCAAGCGTGGTCGACTCAAGCTTGTGATTCTTGTCCATCTTCCGGGTAACGACCAAGGCAAAGTGATCTGTGGACGGTTCAACGTGGCCAAAGCCCTCGACGGCAGTCTTTTCCTCGGTGCCGTCATCTTTCTGAAGCAGATGCCATGTTTTGACCTCGCATCTGATGTGTGAAGAAGAGGCATCAGCGGTGTCCGCTGATTGAGGCAACTGCTCAGCCATGATTGTGATTGACTGAGTATAAATTGGGAGAGTGATTATGGTCAGGGGAAGAGATTGATATAAGAACCACAAGCAAACGGGCCGATATGCTTGAGAGTACAAGTTGCTGCCTTACAAGGCTGTCACCCGGACATGTGCCTCGGCAAGGCTTATCTGCATCCTGTACGGCCGAGTTTGATAATGTGGCTTGCAGGATGCACTGTACACAAGTTGTTGATATTGCAAGGCTTTTCGGTTACTATGCTTCGTTGGCAGTAATGTACTTACTGTTGACCAAGGAGTATTGTTTCAGCTACTTGCTTTCACTGTACGAGGCTTTCAGCCTAAGGTAATAACGCAATTTTGAAGCTCGCCTGCTTGGAGAAGATGAGGGTAAAAAGTCTTGACACATGTAGAGTATGACAGAAGGGACAAAAGAAAAAGACTGCTCCGATTTTAATGCTCGAGAAAAAAGTGAAAGGTAGAAAGCGTAAACTGTACAGTGCAAGCAGGTATACATTAACCTCTGCTGGGGTTATCAAAGAGTAATCGCCAGCGACCATGTCGATGGCCACGACCCGTCTCGAGCACATGCAGATTGGAGTTAGCAGCTGAGCGGTCGCCTATGGTGCCTGCTTGTCATGGCTGCATGGACCAGCACAGCCTTGGTGTATGCGCGAGGGTATCTTCGTAAGTGAACCGTTTATCGGTAAGGGGCGTCAGCTCTGGCGACGGCGGCCAATTCGGGCTCCCACTTGTCACCGCTAGATGAGAGTCAGTAGGCGCTTCTACCATAAAAAGATGATGCAAAACTTACTTCATCAACAGCTTCTCTTTGTTGTAGAGCAACTCCTCACGGGCTAGAAAACTGTTAGCCTGCTGGTTCTACTGACTGATTGGAAACAAAACGTACTCTCTGTGGCGTATTCGGCGTTTGGCGACTCAACAATGGCGTCGACGGGGCAAGACTCCTGGCAGAAACCGCAGTAGATGCACTTTGTCATGTCGATATCGTAGCGAGTGGTTCTTCTGCTTCCATCCTCACGCTCCTCGGCCTCGATGGTAATGGCCTGGGCGGGGCAGATGGCCTCGCACAGCTTGCAGGCAATGCATCGCTCTTCACCAGTAGGGTAGCGGCGGAGGGCGTGCTCGCCACGGAAACGAGGACTGATGGGACCCTTCTCGAAGGGGTAGTAGATGGTGTAACTTGATTTATTGTCAACAATTGGCCTGGTATAGTTGGTTCGGGGGGGTCGACTCACGGAGGTCTGAAGAACTGCTCAAGTACGACGTACATGCCGCGCATCATCTCGGTAAGCAGGAAGTAGTTTCCGAGTTTGTCAGCGGTGCTCTCCTTCTGTTGGTCCCATCGTGCAGGAGCAGGCATACGGTAGCCGGCGGCGGGAGCACCAGAGCCAGAGGCGAGGCGGGCGGCGGATGTCGAGAAGAGCGAGGTCGAGGCGGGTGTGAAGAGACGGGGCGAGGCGACGAGAGGGCGAGCCGAGTTGCGCAGGACTGCTGCGGCCATGGTCCTTGTGTTTGCCATGATAGAGCTGTGCGTGGGTGAGAAGGGGAGAGGCGAAGGGAGTATTAGGTAGTGGTAGTGGCGTCCTTGAGCAGTTGCAAGCAAGCAGACGCGGATACACTTTGTGACCTAAAGCCAGCCAATCAAGGCGTCGATGACCCCAACCTTCGCCGATTGGAGAAGGCGCGCTCTCTCTGCCAAGCTTCTTTCCGCCCGTCGCAGCTTCGAATCGTCAGTGACGATTTCCAACATCGACCGGCCGAGCTGCACCAGACATTCTATACAACCCGCCCATCACCACCAGACACAATGTTCCGCCTCGCCGTCGCCAGATCCGCCAGATGCCTCGCCCAGGCTGCTCCTAGAGTTCAGGCCCCCGTCACCCGCCGCGTCACTCCCTCATCCTTCTTGCCTTCGACCACCGCCGCTCCCTCGACCTTTGTTTCCGCCGTCAGATGCTACTCGGCACACGCTGGTCTCTCACAAGATGAGGTTCAGGGCCGCATCCTCGACCTCCTGAAGAACTTCGACAAGGTGCGCAATGAGAAGAAGCCTACAATTTGCCGCATCACATACTAATGCCCTATACCAGGTCTCGGACGCCTCCAAGGTACTACCAATTCACCACGATACCAATTTACGCACGTCGTACTCACCATACATCACAGCTCTCGGCCCAGTCACACTTCACCAACGACCTCGGTCTCGACTCCCTGGACACCGTCGAGGTCGTCATGGCCATCGAGGAGGTTCGTTACATGCGCCGTACCACACAATCAGTTCCACACGCTCACACCAACCACAGGAGTTCAGCATTGAGATCCCCGACAAGGAGGCCGATGCCATCCACAGCGGTATGCTGGCTCAAGACCCTATGCTATCTGGACTGATGCTGACACAATCGATAGTGAACCAAGCTGTTGAGTACATCCTCAGCCAGCCCGATGGTAAGTCCTTTTGCGCAGAAACTACATTGACACGCTTCTGACTTGTACATAGCCCACTAGATGCGCCGTTTAAAAGTGCATGGAATGGAATGTTTTTAAGAAATCCGAACTGCTACACATGCCAATGTAGAGGTATTTAGCCATTAGGTCCTGCGCCCCTGTACTATGAAATTTTCTTTTGGTCATGGCACAGCTGGAAATTGAAGCCAATGGTTGTGAAATGAAAGTGAAATTGATATGTAGCAATAGAGTGCCAAGATTCAGTCTTCAAGGGAGGACGCGCGCTACCAGGCGGTAGGTGGGGAAGGTTGATCCACCAAACATGCAACAACAATTGGCCTGATTAGATTTACCTTGTGCCGCCTGATTCTCCCTCTTGTATTCGACCTTCTCGCTCGAACTGGAACCCAGGGTTGCTAAGTTCCGCCGATTTCGCTACTCCTGGTCGACTGCCGCCCGCCGCGTCTCCCTCCATACAGCTGCGTCTAACGGCCACGAAGCACCCCCTCGGCGTCTCGTAAATCACAAAACACACGACATCATTGCACGACCCCAACATGGCCTCTAGCTCAGGCTTGACGAGAAGAAGAGGTGGTGCTGGTCCCGCTGCTGGCTTTGAGAGCGAAGACGGAAGCCGTGTCAGCTCTCCTGTCCCTGGCAATAAGCGCAACGATGAGAACAGGGCCGGAGGTCTCGAGACATCATACGAAAGCGGAGAGAATGGACACAAGATTGCTTTCGATCCTCGCGACATTAGCGAAAGTGCCGAAAGACTCAAGCAGCCCAAGTTGACCCTCATGGAGGAGATTCTACTCATGGGTCTCAAGGACAAGCAGGTAGCTATGCGCCCTGTAGCATGACCACATCTTGGACTGCTTCTAACGACTATATACACAGGGCTACCTCTCTTTCTGGAACGACAACATCTCGTATGCTCTCAGAGGCTGTATCGTTATCGAATTGGCTTTCCGTGGACGAATCAGCATGCAAAAGGACTCCAACAGAAGACGTTTCCCTCTCGCCGATAGAGTTATTGAGGTCATTGACGACTCACTGACGGGCGAAGTCTTGCTCGACGAGGCACTCAAAATGATGAAGAGCAGCGAGAAGATGAGCGTAAGCTCGTGGATAGACCTCATGAGTGGTGCGTTTCTCCCGGCCCAACATGAACAATTGAAGGTCGCATAGCTAACACACACAAAGGCGAGACATGGAACCTCATGAAGATCGGCTACCAACTGAAGCAAGTTCGAGAGCGATTGGCAAAGGGTCTGGTCGACAAGGGCATCCTACGCACCGAGAAGCGCAATTTCTTGCTATTCGACATGGCAACCCACCCCGTAGCTGATGGTGGTGCAAAGGACGAGATTCGCCGTCGTGTCCGTAACCTTTTGACAAACCGTACCGTTGTACTGCCGCCTACGGAATACCTGCCAGAAAACATGGAATTCAGATATCTGCGAACCATCGCCATGGTCTGTGGAGCTTACGCAGCCAACGTGCTGGAGAACGCATTGACAACCCTGCAACATGAGGCACGCGAGAGGGCGTTCGCACAGGTGGACGAGCTGCTGGCAGAGTACTCACAATACCCCTTTGCCCGAAGGACAGGAGGACCTGGCAGTATTGGAGCCAACCTCGGACAAGTAATTATGGATGAGGTCAACAACGCAAAGGACAAGGAGCTGCAACTTGAGGTATGTGTCTCGACGATAAAGGGTTGCAACAGAATGATATGCTGACTTGGCACAGGTGGTGGCCGCTTGTCTGAGCGTGTTTACGAGATTGGATTCGCTACTTTAGAGGACTTTCGGGAGCACGATTGGGGACAGCAAAGGGATACCAAAGGACAGCAAAGTGATTACATTCTGACGAGGCGTTTTATTGTAGCAGCAGCAGCAGCGGGGGTTGAAGAAAATGCAAACGACGAGCATCATATTGATGAACATGGTAAAACTGAGCACGATATCTTAGTTTACTTGCAGTAGAACAAGATGACTAAAGCGAAGAATGGTTGTTAGCCGGAGAAGGCGCGGCTGTCTCGAATGGGGATACCTCTTGGTTGGCGGCCCGTGCGCGTTGTTGGAGTTCGACAGTTCAAGACGCGCGTGGAGAGCTGGCCTTCATTGGGAATGTGCATGATTTATCTAAATAGCCATTTGCTAAACACCAATCATCGGCGCGCAATATCCAAGCACCATCTAGGCGCTGACAAGGCGTGAAACAAAGCTCTTGTACTGCCCTCGGAGCCGCACTCGGCTTGGTTCAGGCACCGTCACCGTCCTTTCCCGTTCGGCCAGACCAACTGCCCTTGAGGGGCATGTTCGACCAAGGTATGTCATTCCTAGCCCTGTCTTTCACCGTCTTTCTTCTCTCTTCCCAAACCCTGTCGAGTTCGACGCGCCATCCGAGGCCTTTTCGATGGCTTCCCCGTCCACCTTTTCACCTCCGCTCGACGCGACCACGCACGCGCCTGCTAATCGCCAACCAGTCACTTTGCGATAAACCCGAGTTGAACCATGCAATCGCCCTCGATCAATCCCTCCGCCTCTCCCTTTCCAAACAGCGGCCAGCCCTTCAACCTCACCCAACCTCCGCCGGGTCGTAGAAGTGCCGCTGCCCCCACCAACCCCTCGACCGATCCCCCTCCAAATCCTTCCTCGGACGCTGGTGATGCCATTCGGGACGGAAAGCAGCGCGCCAAAGACATCATGGCCGCATCAGGCATCGACGTTTCATCATCACCCTCACACTCATCCAACGGAGTCGCCATGTCTAGGAAACGTTCGCGCTCTGGTTCGCGCATCCCCGCGCGTCCCCAATCGCCAAACAACCCTCCGCATGATGAAGTCCTTCTCGAGCGCTATATCCAACGCGACTCACTATATACCGCTGCTCTGAACGATCAGGCCGAGAAGTCGCGCAAGCTCTTGAGGCTCAAGGAGCAGGAGAAGGAATGGTATCTTCACGAGGGAAGACAGCAACGACAACAACACCCTGGCGCTGTTTTTGGATACGGATATGCTGGCTACGGCAATGGCCGCACCGACGACAGGACCCGCCTGGAATATCCAGCCACGCGCCGCAGAGCTGGCAACAGGAGAACGCGCGAACTGCGCGTTGCCAGGAAAGAGGCCGGACAGCAAGCCGAATATCTTGAAGAGCTCGTTCCCGTACGACTCGACCTTGAGCTCGAGAAGCTGAAATTGCGTGACACCTTCACCTGGAACCTCAATGACCGCCTGGTCTCACCACAGCTCTTCGCCGAGAATCTTATTGAGGATCTCAAGATGCCTGCCGAACAAAGCCAAGTGCTCGCACGTGAAGTCCATAAGGAGCTGCTCGACCAGCTGAACAACTACTTTCCCCACGTCTATCCTGCCGGTCAATCTGCAGAGCCCGAAACTCTGTACAGCGCGCACAAGAATGATGACATGCGCATTACTGTCAAGCTCAATATCACGATCGGACATATCACCCTAGTAGATCAATTCGAATGGGATATCAACAACTCTCTCAATTCACCCGAGGAATTTGCCAGACAAATGTCTCTAGATTTGTCGCTTTCCGGTGAATTTACTACAGCAATCGCGCACTCAATTCGCGAGCAATGCCAGCTCTACACCAAGAGCTTGTTTGTCACGAATTACGAGTTTGACGGACGACCGATAGAAGACCCTGACATCCGAGAGAACATGCTTCCTTCACCCGTGGCGCATGTTTTCAGGCAACAACAGAGTCAGAAGGACTGGACTCCCTACTTGTACGAGCTTACTGAGACCGAACTTGAGAAGACCGAGTTGTCCATGCTGCGTGAACAAAGAGCACAGAAGCGTCAACTCAACAGACGCGGTGGTCCTGCTTTGCCTGATCTCAAGGAGCGCCAGAGGACTGTGCGATCTTTGGTTGTGTCAACCGTCATTCCAGGTGCTGCAGAAACTATGGAAGCCAGTGGTATTTATAAGATTCGTCGTACCGCAACTGGAAGAGGCCGTAGACCTGGTGCTCGCCTGAATGACGGAAGCGATTCTGATGAGTTGGAAGAGGAGGATTCTGGAGCTGAATCTCCCGCACCTTCCCAGCTTCCAACTACAAGCGGCACAACAAGAACCCGGGGTATGAGAGGTGCCGCCAGTGCTGCACAGATTGCCATGCGTCAAACTTATGGCAGATCAGCTACTCCTGATATTGCTATGCTCTCACAGCCAGAATCGACCAGAACGTCTAGGCGTGTTCAGGAAACGACAGCCCGTGAGGACACAGCAGAGCCAACATCACTGATTGTCAAGCTTCAAGTCAACCCTGGTAAGTTCAGGCAATTCTTGGCCAAAAGGAAGTTTGGCCGTAGTGCGGCACCTCCTCTATCAGGCTTCCCCACATCTTTCACCATGCCACCTGCCAGGCCCATTGCCACACCAGCCAAGCAAGCGGCTGGCCCATCAACACCGGCAATGCAGAACCGACCTCTGCCAGCGGCTGCAGTCACTCCTGCTCGTCAAGCTCCACCACAAGCCCCGACACCAACGACCAAACTCCCTGCCCCAACTCCAACCAAAATCACAAAGGACGTCGAGTACGATTCGCAAGGACGAGTCGAAGCTGCCACCACACCTTTGCCAGATGGTGCCACAGTAAGTCAACGCTCTTGAAACTTCTCGTGTCCTATAAAGTCTCTAACATGCAGTCTCTCACAGCCCGATATTCCTCCCTGGCTAGAAACGGCACTTGCAGAAATGCACCGCCTTTACCCAACATCACGTTTCTCAGGTCTCATGCGCTTCTCTGCCATTGACGCCCTCACCGACAAATCCGTCCCCATCGACCACACCTCTTTGCCCGCAGGTTCACCGCCTCCAGCCAACTTCACCAACCCAGCCACAGGCGAGAAACAAGAAGTCAAATGGATGTGGCAACCACGTATCCGCTGCGACGATTGCCCTGGTAGACTGTATAATGCAGCCAGAGAAGACACGGTTGGCAAGTTCGAATTGCATATCAAGAACAGAAAGCACAAGGCTATGGTTGATGCTAGATTGGCTGCTACCGCTGGTAACGCTGGCGGTGCAGGCAATGCTAATGAGGGCAATTAGAAACTGGCTCTTGTTGGATTTCCGTGGAGAAGGGGATGAGAAAGTTCATAGGGGTAGGCATTGTTTGATAGTGAAAGAGGGGTTCATAGGAAACAAGGAGTATTTTTGAGACAAACACAACAAGCATTTTCCATTCATCTATTTCCACTCTCTTTACTTTTGCTTTTGAACAAATTCTTCGATGGGTTTCGTATCTTGTGTACGGGGTTGCTTGGTGTTGTAGATGGTTGAGATCAAGGGTGTTTCTCGCACGACAGATCTTGGATAGCACGAGATGACAGTAAGAAGGTATTCTAACCACAAGAATCGGAAGTTTTGGTTGAAAGTCTGAATGTAAGCTGACCGACTATGCTGCTCTTTTTTCTTCTCCTCCCAGATACCATGAAACATGAAGGTCAAACTTGTTCTTTTCCTCTATTCCTTGCAGAGTGTGATAGACATGGATCAAAATGCATCAAGAAATATTCCTTCTCCACTAGATTTCTGTTCATCGTCACAGAGGTTAACCAGGAGTCTTCGCTTGTGATCGAGTCGTTATGTCCAATGGAAGTGCGTTTTTCTCTCATTCGGTTTCTGGTTTTTGTGAGGGCGTATACACAGGTGGAAATGACGATGAAGGTAAAGAGTATTAGATTAGTGGTAGAGACTTGAAATAAACAGCTTCTTCTTGTAAAGGATCTTTTTCTGAACCATAAGAAAGATAGAAAGAAATAATTATAGCTAAGAACAAGGTAGAGAAGTAAGTAGTTACACAGACGATAGAGAAGCGATAGAAGAGTAGAAATTGATACTCGAAGGCATCCTTATGAAGATAAGACGAGGGTTAGGCAGAGTGGTTTTGCTTACTTGTATCGACTCGATAGGTCGAGGACCACTCTGGTAGAACGTAAACAAAGATTGCAAGGGGAAAGTGGGAACAGATGAGTTGGACTGCTCATTCTACACCTTCGCTGTTATTGCAATGGGCTTTAGGTATATCTGTCAGTATTTGTACGCGGTATCAAATTCTAGCGGCCTCCGTTATTGCGAGAGGATGCAGTAAGTGCAAATGTTGGACCCATGTTCAGAGTGGAGCTTGAAGCCAGTTTATTCATACAACTATAGATACCTAGATGTCCAGTGTGTCTCCTCGCCATGATTTTCTTCAAGAAAAGAGGACGGTTCTTTAATGGTATCAGGCGGCTATACTCCAAAGATTGAATATTTTCGGTCTGTCTTGCGCGGATGTATAGGATATCAGATAGTCGACTTACTCGCTTCTGATTCTTAAGGCCAAGTACCTTATTCAAACAGTTGTTGTAGAGCACAGAAAATTGATCGTTTGTTTGCTTAGAGAAGCCAAAAAAAAACCTTTCGATGCATGTGATGTCTGACATGTGCTACAGCAACCTTCTACAGGGTATTTTCACATCCGATGGATAGCGCGCACATCTACGCGTCTGCATACTCAAAGATTGCAGCGAATGGATGGTGATACCAAGCTCGAAATAAGCAGTCTGCAAGCCTCACACTATCCATCGGATGCGTCAGCACCCTGTAGAACTGAGGACCAGTATATCACGTTACTCAGGTATCAACCCACACACGAGTGTTTCACCGCTTATCGGCACTCTTATGTTTCAAGTGACCTACTTGCAGCTGGAGCTTGCATAGAAGCTGAAAACTGGCTGCATAGCTGATCCAGAACTCTCATGCAGCAGTAACACGCAGCCAAAGAGGAAGCCATTGAGCACAAGATCTTCCATCTCCTGTGCCGTGTCTTGGGATGTCCATTGCTGATCTATCATTTGGCATTCTCAACCGCTTCTGCCGCTTCACGACAGATAGGTATGAAGATCAGTAAGGATGTGTGAGTTCTTGCTTCGTTGAGAGGCACGGCGTACCAGCTGAACAGATCGTCCCGCACAGGAACCAGAAGAAGCGAATATGCAAGTGATGAACCTACGTGCAACACAGCCCTGACTTGCATGCAAGGTTCCCGGGGATGCATATAGACGTGCAGTAGACCGCAGAAGCTAAAGGCAATGGGACGGAACTCCGCATACTCCGGATGAACGCGTGTTTGCTCTTTGCATGCTGCCAACGTTGTGAATTCGTTGGGAGTTGGTTCTTGAGAAACTTGATGTAACACGATGAGTGGATATCAAGGTCAAGTGCTATGGGTTCATCCCATGCCGTGGATATATCTTGTCGGACAATCGGGACCGCTTGGAAAATGGGTTTGAGCAGGGGTGGAACTGGCCTTCTGGAAGTCGTGGGTCGCAAGCCAGAGTTACTTCGTTCCTGGCATACGAGAGCTGCAAGGCTCTTTCGAGCTCCGTATCACGTACTCTATTTAGAACTCGTTTCTTGTGCTTCGACAACTTGCCGAATTCCGACCATGGCGTGCGTTTCGTCCTTTTTGGTTTTTTGAACAAGTTTCACACTCCCCACAGGAGAGACACTTGTTGCTGGGGAGAGCAAACCACCCCAAAGAGTATTGGCTTGCATGATCCGACAGTTTTCAGGCGTCCTGGAGTAAAGCTGTAGAGCGACAGTCCGGCTGGAGAAAGGTGCGGCGTCCATTCAACGCGGGATGGCGTAGACCCTTTACTGAAACCACCAGCATGACTTTTTGTCGCTCTTTCCTCGCATCTGTCTTGGTTGCATGAGTTCTGAGGTCTTTGTCGTATCACTCACATGATGTCTTTGCCATGGCTGCGTTGCTTTGCCACGCAACTGCATCCACTGTGTTTCATGCGCACATCAATTGATGATCAGCCATGCAGCGAACACGAAGCTCTCGAGTTGATCGATTCGTGGCGGATACTCTCTGCCGCGCGCAACGCGCTTACTACTCGCATGCGGACCTTTGGTTTTTTGTCAAGAGTCAAGACAAATTTGTGGATACCGGAAGAGATATCCAAGAAAGTCAGATCTCGATGGACTGCATGACGGAAAGGCGGGGTTTATTGATTGGCAGAAAGGCTGTTTTTCCAGCATCCGGGTCTTGGTCGGAGCAAAGAGAGTGTTTCTGATGGGTCTCTCTAGCCTTGTGGATATTCTGTTCGTCGTCTCTCCATGATGCAACCGGAATGGTGAATCGCGAGAACGAGAAAATCCGGGAAATCTGGATGTTTCGAGTCTCTTATATCGCAGAGTGATATCATGTTTGCTTATTGTGTTTCACATCCTGTATAAACAATAATGCTGTATAACAAACGATAAAACATCACATCCTCCTCCAATCCCTCAATCGATGGGATCGTGATTGGCAGAAGTCATGCGATTGCTGATGTCGTCATGAACAAGTCTTCTCCTTGATTTCTCATCTACAAAAGATGCGGCTCCTTTAATCCGTTTTCTCGTTTTACACCCACTCTCTCTCTCCCCTGTAGAACTTGGGGAAATTGTGCATATCACTGAGTTTTAGAATATATCTACCGTCTTGCACTGCCTTCTGTACCCAACGTCCAGAATGACTCGCAAGAAAGGAAAGAGTTTTATGAGCAAAAGCGGGAGCGCAAAGGATAGAAAGGGAAGTATGGAGTAGTTCATCAGGCACAAATCACAACAGAGAACTTCTCTGTGATTGCAATCTATCGTCGGGAGAAAAGAAATAGAAAAGACGTTCAACGACTCGCAGATAGAGTATTCGAAAAATGGTACACCACACGAGGGAAGCACAGGAAGAACATTGAGCACCTGTGGCCCTGCCCTTTGTGTTTTTGTGATCTTCAGGTACACATCCGCATGGCATCCAAACGTGGTTTGCGCACTTCGCGGAGCGTGGATGCTCCCATGCTCGCAGAGGCCCAAGCACACCCTGTCCCTCCAAGAGTCATGAGGAAGACAAAGCGTGCCGTCAACTCATCCACGGATCCTCTTTCCGCTCAGTGCCAGCGAAGCGTACGTGAGTCACTTCAGGGACAAAGTATGATCAGCACGCCTCACGAATGCGAATTGGCAGCACATGGTGTATGGCACGCCTCTTCTGTCACTTTCCCTTCCTTCGGCGAGCCACAAGAACGCCAAAAACACTCGATCCAACAGTTCAGGGTTCAGAGAAGGAATATTTCCTTGATTTTGGTCTACGTGCAAGAAACAGAGCCTCTTGTTCTTGAAATTAGCCCGTAAACATTGTGCACGGTGCTTTCAAAATCGCCAGAATGACGTCGCAGATCTGTGGAAGAGCAACATCGATCAGAGAAAAGTACTATATCGAGAAAAGGCTTGGAACTGCTTGGGCAGCAAGGAAGTACAAAGAACATCGTTGGAGAATGATGATGTCGTGGATAGATAATGGGTATCATCCACGATCTGTAGCAGCATATACCGTTGTGTAGGAGTGAGGCGTCATGCAGGGTCTAAGAATGTAGGCACACGACAATCGATCGAGTCGCAATTGTTAGGATGAACTCCTGTGATTCTCAATAAAATGAGTAAGGGGGAGAAAGGGAAATAGAGCCTCGATGACTCCTGAGATAATATCACCCTGTAAACACAGCCTAGAACGCCAACACCACGTGCGAAGCTTAGAGTTTCAATACTTGTGCCGGCTATACCAGTTCTCCTTTTCCCTGGATACACTTCACGGCAGTCAAGCGATTAAGCATCTCACATCAACACCCGACCTGAGAAATAGGGAAAGAGGTGAGGTTGTTACACAGGGGCGGGAGCGCGGAAAACGGCCAACGGCTTCCAGAAGCTCTCCCAAAACCACATGTTTAGGCGGGAGGTGGCGAAGGCAAATTAGGACTTTTGCGTTCATGCTACACCACTATATGCGAACGACTTTTTGGTCTGCGAAACGGTTTGTCAGTCTATACCACGACTTTTGACTACACGGGATGGCCTGAGGGAATCACGTTTAGGGATCGATAGCCTGAACGGTATGCCGAAATGAACAAAACAAGGGAGATATGAACGGCATTGTCACCGTCAACGACGTAGTGTTATGATTGTGGTTGGATATGAAAGAGTCTATGCAACACAAGCGAGATTGGGCCTGACGTCGAAGGGAAACAAGCACCCTTCGGTAGTTGGGCTTCTACTAGAGTATACACAATCAAAGAAGGCGCCTTGACCCAGATTTGACAGGAACGAAGGGCACGCCGTATGAAAAAAGTCAAAAATAGTTGACGTCAATGAAGAGCTTCTTTAGTCGAGGCGGTCTGCCATTCCGAAGACGACATGTGGAAGGACATGTCTAATCGTTTGCGCAATTAGGCCTTGGACGCCTATTTCGAAGTCAGACCCCAAAAAGCCCAAGCTTTGCGTTCCTTCCATCTTCGAACAGGCCTGTCGTGACTGTCCAGAGCTTCTCGAATGTCGGTCCGTCCCGAGATCAATTGTTGTGCTTCTTTGTGGTGATGCTCCACGAGGTCCATTCCGTGAAAACACTGGGTTGGATTTGCGACTTCGGGTCGGCGTACCATTCCTTCTGGAGGTTGCTGTAACAGTCGGCAACATCCGAGTAATGCTTAGCGTCCATGTTGACCAGAATCTTGGCAAGGAACAAACTCGAGCGACTGCAGGCGTTGCTGTGCAACTTCGAAGCGTTGGCTCGGATTTCCTCGTGGACCGATTGAAGCAGGGCGAGAACTTCGGATGCTTCATCGACTTTCGGGAATTCTTTGGTCTTGTTGCAAGCTCCGAAGAATTGCTGCAACAAGCCGAAAGCCTTGTCCGAGATCTGCTTGCTGGTGGTCGTTTTGATCAGCGTGATCATCGGTAGAACCAAATCCAGAGTCAACTTGTTGGTGTGTTCCTGTTTAGCGAAGATGGTCAAGAGGTCTAGAACACGGTTCTTGAAATTGACGATGTTCTCTTTGGCGTCCTTGTTGTCCTTCTTTTTGTTGCTGCTGTTCTTCTTACGCTCTGTGAAGATGGTTGTAAGATGACCTTCCAAAGCCATCATTTGCTCATCGTCCATGTCAGACTCGTCAAAGTCCGAGTCATCCTCTGTAGGTTTCTGTGTCTTTAGTGCAAGTGCAAGTTTGTTCTCGAAGTCCTCAAGATCAGCATCTTCAGCATCGGCCTCTTCATCTGAGTCATCCTCAGAGGCGCCAGACTCAGCATCTTCAACAACTTCAACGTCGCTGTCGACCTCAACGTCGCTGCCATCTTCACCATCAAGCATCTCTACGTCAGAAGCATCCTCATCGGATCCTGACTCACCATCTTCCTCGGCGTCATCAGCCTGCTCGAAAAGCTCTTGCTGACCGCTAAGGTTCTCTGACTTGTCAAGGATGTCGAGCATGGATTGCAGACCCTCGGCGTCAAGTTGAGAAGAGAAGGCCTCAAATACCTGTTGAGCGATCTTACGGTAGACAGCAGAAGGCTTCGAGATGAAGCTGAGTAGAATCTCAACAAGCATGACAGAGGCATCTTCGCTCTTCTTCCATGATTGGTAGCACAGCTCCAAGTCTTCCAATACAGGGACGACATCGGCCTCACCATTGTACACAAGCAAGATGGAGAGGGCGTACAAAGCCTTGAAAGCACGCAGAGGTGCTTTCTTACTATCCTTCTGCTTCTGTTCAAGCTTCTTCAAGGCTTTCAAGGTCTTGTGAGCCTTCTCCAAGTTGTCCACGATCTCCTGATCGGCTTTAGTTCGCAGACCGGTCTTGGATGCAGCATCGGTCGCCTTGACCTCTTCGACAACCTTCTCGAGGATTGTGAATTCTGGATCCATGCGAGCGGAAAGAATGTGATTGAGACAGGATATGAGACGCGAGCGGAACATTTCTTGGCTTGCTTCGGACAATGGAGGAGATGCTCTGAGAGCGCCAGCAGTAGCGTCGGCATAGCCGAAGGGCACCATAGACAAAACAAGAGAAGCAATATTCTCGTTATCCTTACCTTCCTCAGCTTGTTGCTTACGAGCCATGTTCAGCATCATATCGGCAAGGAGACGGCGCTTGGTATCAGCCTGCGGTTGATCTTCGGCATTTGGCTTAGCTGAGAGCTGTTGCAGAAGGGTCAGAGCGTCAGCTGCGCTCTCGTCCTTTGCGCGAGCGAAGAGGTCTTCAGCCGTTTTTGACTTTGTCAAACGGTCAAAATCCACAGCGCCGTTGCCTGATAACAAACACTTCAGCATCACAGGAATGCTTTCTTGATCAGACTTTGAGCGAGTGACCATTTGTGCAAGCGGACCCTTGGCTGCTTCGTGAAGGTATCGGTCTTGTCCGGCACGTTGGTTGATAATGCAGCGCATAGCGTTCGGGCTGAAAACAGCATGGAGCAGCTGAACGGGTGCGGTTGAGATTCCCATAGAGACGACCTGAAGACCCAAAGATTTGCGTTCGGTACTGGCAGATGCGGCAAACAGTCCCTCTGTCGACTGGTTAGCTCGGTTGTTGAATGTAGCACAAGAGTCTGGATATGGATAGCTTACGGTCTACAGCTTCAAGCCAGAACTTCTCGAAGTCCGAAACCTTCTCGTCCGACTTCTTGCTAGGCTTGTGGCGTTTGTAGAGGTGTGAGAGAATGACAGACCATGCGAACGAAGGCGAGCTTTGTGCAGCTCCAGTACTGTTGCCTGCTGAACCATCCTCGGTTTGAGAGCCATTGTCACGAAGAATCTTCGCTACGGTGCCTCTCTCCTTGGAAGAAAGAGGGTCGTTGTGGTTCCATACTCCCTTGGGAAGCTTGGCATCAGGGAACAGTGTGGTAGCGGTCAACCAGATAGCAAGACCCTCAGGGGTCTTACTGAGCTTGAAGGGCTCGAGTCTCTGAAGAAGCAAGTTGACATATTCAAGGTCAAGGTCTTTGATCTGAGTTAGTGTAGCCAACGTCTCGTAGAGAGTCACGCCGCATTCTCTTCGCAACCAGGTAGTCTCTGTTGCAAGCTTGAAGATGTGATCAAGAACCTTTTCCCATTCGGCTACAGACACACCCTTTGCAAAGAGAAGCTGGCTCTGAATAAGACACTTGAAACCAAAGCAACGACCTGTAAGATGATCTCTTCTTTCCTATGAGAGTTATCAGCAATGTGCTATGTACGCAGAACTTGGCAATGCTGTACCTTGTTGTTGCTCGTCTCCTCGGGTTGTGTGATCACGACAATCTTGTTAATGATAGCCGGAAGAGCCAAGTCCACACCCTCAACATCCGTGGCCGGAGATTTGGAGGTCAGCTTCAAAATCTCTATCAAAGCCACAGAAAATCCAGATCTCGCGGATTTACGGCTACTGCAAAGACCTCTGATGAGTCTAGTCAGAGACTTGTCTAGGGCTTCTTGATCCGCTTCAGCAAGGGTGCGTATCAGGTCTGCGGCAGCCCTCAGTCTGGTTGCTTTTACATCTTCGGATAAATCGTTGTAGAGGGCAGCCAATTTAGCGTCGACCACACCAAATTCAACACGTCGCTTGCGAGAGGGATGAGTCGTATCATGGATCGTCTCATCTTCTCCGTTCGAATTTCGGCGACGCTTTCCAGCCATGGTGGAGTGTGTTTGATGAGGATGTGTCAGGGTATATGCAATGGCAGAGCAACCGCAGAGACATGGCGCAAAAGAATTTCTGATACCCCTTTTGCGGGGAAAGGCTTGGAAGCTTCCACGTGAGAATTCGAGGTGTGCAGAAATCTGTCAAGTGAAGCCGTCCAAATGCACAATACTCGTAGTGTGAGATGTGTTATCCCTTGAGATGACTTTGCAAATAGCCTCAGCGGACGTATCTGTGGTCTGAAAAATCTATGCATCTTATAGCTTCAAGTCGTTGCTATCAATCGTCGTGGAAGAGAATTTCCTAATGAAGCATAGCACAAGACCCTGAACAGCGTCGGATGCAAGCCGCAAAGCTGGAGCACAGCGAGCTTATTTTTTTGACATTTCCCACACATCCATCTATGTAACTTGTACAGCACACAAGATTGACTCACGAATTCTGGCGCGTTTGTGCCCACACTTGCATGCTTCGATTTCAAATAAACGGGCCCAACGCGAATCAAGCAAAACGGTCTCCTGGAGATCCGACGCGTGAGATGCAAGTTGCAAGCCAGGCTTCGAGCTTGTAACACACGGTCGAGAGAGCTACCACACCTGTATACGCGACGTCCTCGTAAACGCATCGCACGGCGCACTCGACCAACCGCTAATCCAAGAGCCCCGATATCTGGAACCCTGCGAGTCACGATCTTCCGCATGCAGCGTGACGGCTAGCGAAATTCTGCTTGTTCCCCCTCGGATTTGAGTGAAACATCAATGCTAGAAAATTGGGATCCATGGCATCTTCTTCTCCACTCCACCATCAACCAAAAAAAATAGTCAGGGTACGGGCGTCCGCGCATGATACTATGATGCTCGTTACGACCGGGGAGAAGCAATACATGCATTGGTGTCTCTGTCGTCGCCGTGCCATCCGGCTCAATGGATGTGCTGAACAACGTCTACCTTAGTATTTTTGTCGAACAATGTCAACGACCATGACGGATGGTGCAGAGGATTTGAGTCGAGGGTTTCATGGTTTGGCGCAGGAGTGCAGATAGGTATCGTGATGTGGAATCGATAGTGGTGTTGATCGTATCAATTGTTGAGCCTATCAATTAGTGGCGCGATGGTAGTGATAATTTTTTGTGTGTAGAGACGTGGCCGTTCATCGAGGCGTGATATGCGAAATTTGGCTGCGATAGACGTTGATGTGAAAGGAGTGCAAGTTTCATGCTACCTTTAAGCTGGGGAAGTGCTATTATATGACCGGTACAACGACCTACAATGCATCTGGCATACTTTAAGTTCAGAAAAGCCGTTAGAAATCAATCGCAAAGAACCCTGCGGGTCAGCACCATGAGTTTCACTTACTCTTTGCTCCATCCGACCCACATGCTTCCTTTTTCTTTTTTCAATATTGAGGAAGGTCTGTTCACTGCCGAGTGGCTACTACTGCAATCTAGACGATTGTGGTACGACGGTCTTGGTGCGGAGCAAACATGGGTCGTCGAAGACAGATCACCATCTGCTGAGCGCAGAAAAAACTTACGCGGGCCGGCGTCGAGTAAGCAGCGGAAGCAAAGGCAAAGGCAAGCGAACAAAGCAAAAGCGTGGCTGTTCGCTAGGAGACGCCAATGAACGAGAATCGAAGAATATGGGCAGAGTGTTGGAGGAGCAAAAAGAACGATTCAATATCATCGGTGCAAACGGGCGATATGTATATGGAGGATAGGAACAACAGCCCTATACAGAGATAAAATAAGAATAGCATATCACGTGCATTGGCATATCAAGTATTAGCCAGCACCCGCACTTACGGATCTGTCACTAACTTTGTTTATCGCGCACACGGCGACCAACCCTGACCTCCACAAATCTGTGTACAGCCTGTAGCGCGCATATGGGGTGGGTACACGATCAAGCCATACCCGAAACCAAGGGAATAGTCGAGAGGTGACACGACGATTGAGCTGCAGCTGAACAAGCCATCAAAGCTATTTTCTTTGCAAGGGACGTGAAGCTCGGGGCCTACGCCCGCAAAATGGAAATCCGTGAGTCTAGTCGGCAAAATCTCTGGCTCCGCGACGGTCTACGGCAAGGCCGCATGTCAGTGTGCCTCAGGGCGTTCGTCGGTGCTTACCAAACGCATCGTTGCAACGGAGACCACGCATTAGTCGTGACAGTCAGTGTGCTTCGGGATATTAAAGCAGAATTTGCAGAGAGAAAGTAATCATCTAATATCGTGCTGTGTTTACTGCTGCAAATGACAATATAGCAACCAAATCCCACGATATCAGGCGGGCGGAGTAGGCATGCAACAGGCAGGTTAAGATGTGATCTGACGGCACGAAGAGTGACGTCGCATGCATTAGCAGCAATCGTGTGGTTCGCGGAGCATCTGCGATTGGAGACGAGTGATGCACACGACGGAGTCGAAAGGAAGCTTGTGAAGCCACGCGAGCGCAGCACGCAAATGGCAGCTCAGAACCCACTTTTGGTTGTCTACGAAACGCCGTTAAAGGCGGGCGGCCGTGCGAGTACCGGTTTCAACCAGAAAGAAAGATGCGCCAAAGGCGGACGCCAGAGGATCGTCTAGCCTGATCGTACTTAGCCAATCAGTGAACGTAGCAAGTCGTCCGCACGTAATATTCTTGTTCCTTGCGGAGAAGCACCCATGACGCCAGGTGGATATATATGAAGGGAAGGGTCTACACAATATTGTGTCGGGATCAAGGCGTGATGTTGACGTATTTGCAGGTTAGCGATAAGATATCAAGGCATATGAGAGCGATAAAGCTGGCCACGCCAGGGAGTTGAGTAAGGACAGAGATACGACAATGGGATTGTTCCTTTGAGTTTGATGTTCGTATGCTGCGGCAAGGAGGAGCTGCGGGTGAGGATGCGAGGATTTACTGATTGATTGACAGAGCTGCAGATGCCCTGTGAAGCAAATGGTGACACAAAATAGCAGCAGCATCTATTCCCGACTTGGTGGACCTGCGACGGATGGTGCTTGGTCTGTGGGACGGACGGCTTCGGCGGGCGGCGGCCCTTGTCAGCGTCGAGCAAACCTTTGACAATCTACCGAGCAACGAGACAATAATCTGCG
>SWBL01000391.1:0-43052 GCA_024195585.1 Aureobasidium sp. EXF-3400
ATTGCGTCGGATTGCCTGAGAAGACCGAGGAATTGCCTTGGGATTGATAAGCAATACCAATAGGTATTGGCAATAGGTATTGACTTTTGACCACACTGGCGCAACCACAGGCCTTTTTCATGACACAAGAGTTACCTCAGTTTGCACCAACGGCCACTGTGCCTGAGAAACTCTACTCTGTGATTTACGAAACTTGTCGCAAGATCACAAACGGAACTGGGATGGCCACTTTCATTCTGAAAGCGAATAAATACTCTACGCCTGACATCAATATGGCGTACGTGATCACTGGGTATTCTGACGATCCACTTGATCTCGTTGATGGCGTGCATGCATCAGACGCGATGCCTATCGAGCTTTATCAGGAAGGACACGACCTAGCTCCCTCTCGCTGCACAATGACTATGTCAGGGCAGGCAGGTGTTGCACCTTACTTTGTCAAAGGGCAGATGAGTGCTCGCATTGCTAAAACGTTGACTGAAAACGAGCTTTTCATCTCGACTGACAGCTCATTCGGTGGCGATGATATACGTAGGTTACATCCAGAGTACCTCAGGGTTTTCGTGACCTTAGATGTGTTGGTCGAGCCTAAAGACATCCAGGTCATCCTTTCCTGGGATAGGTATGCGCAATCACAGGCACGTCGAACAGGTCATCCCTGTATGCTTCTGGGCTGCATCTCCTAGCTCCGCGTATAGATTGCGGATCAGTGACATATGGTACTGCTTTCCTGGCGTCGGAAGACCTGGATACGTCTGCGACGTCACTGCAGAACCTGCAAATGCAACGGCTACATTCTCTCAACCTGGCCAAGATCTGTCCACGACCTTTGGCATTAAGAACACATTCAGCCCTTGTGTGTAATGATTCCACGGATTGTTCTAGGTAAGTAATGTGTTGTCATCAAGTACACCAATCGCAGGCAACATCGGTGCCAAATTCAGAGAGAGGGAACAGTTTTAGAGCAGAGGTCGATTCCGGCGGCACAGACGTTTCGCAAACCGAGTACCTGCTTGATCAGGTAGCAAATGTAGATTCAGCAGGATGAACCAAGAACTTCTTCTTGCAATGGACTGACTTACAAGTTAGCAGTGTAAGAGCCAGAAGTTCGTCTTGAGGTTTTTAGCAAGTTCAATATAGCTCCAAAGCTCGCCGTGAGGATTCGATGCGGGTTCGTGGACAATCATGAGGCGTCCCGGATTTTAAATGTTTGCAATGGTCCACGAAGGATGAAACGAAGAGTCTTACAAGCAGGAAGAGAAACAAATCTTACGATAATCGAAATGACATCTGCTGACTACCCTCTGTGACATCCATCCAAGCTTCCTCAACTTTGTACTCGCTTCCCTCCATCAGTTACCAAAGTCACCTGATGAAACCTTTACCCCGTTGTCGATGCTCTGATTGTGATCATCAGTCCAGAGTCCAATGGTGTCCAGTATGACATTGGCTGTTGGGATATGTGCTCCCTCAAAGTCGAGTTTGACGTACTTGCCGACTGAATCGCGATCGACAAGTTGTCCAGGCGTCCAGTCACCGGTAGAGACGTAGTAAGTCATCTTGGGGTACAGAATGCTATTCAAAGATGGCTCTGCAACATAGGATGCGATGGGAATCACATGCCCAGCACGATCAGGGTCAGTGACTCCGACACCGATGTAGTTTTTGTCTTTGGAGCCAGATGTCAGAAACGGCATATCCACATATTAGCGACCAAATGCTTTCTCACCGGTATTGGTCGGGATGGTCTCATCCGTGATGAATTGGAACCCGCCTTCGTTCTTGGCTTTTTTAGTGGCAACTGCGTCATCATTCCACTTATTGGCGCCAGTCTTGTCAGTGATAGCGACTACCGACCCCTCTGGACCAAGCTTGACCTGTCTATAGCTGCTTGTAGAGATACGAGTGGCACTACCTGCTGTGGCTTTGTTGCCAAAGATAGCAAAGAAAGTGTTGTCGATCTGGAACTGGATGGTACTGGAACCATCACTGGCCGCTTGCGTTTTATCCGTGACCTTGAAGACGTTACTGAAGATGGTTCCTGAAGGTCCGTTGTCCGTCAGGGGCACCTCCTGGAACAAGAAGAACTTGGTGTCTTTGAACTTGTTGGTGACATTAATCTCACAAGTGACTGAGGGCATCGTGATGGTCTGAGGTGGTAGTAAGAGGTACGAGTGGGTGAATGATTGGAGATGAGTGTATGTGGTTGAATTAAGGTTTCCAGGTGCCTTTATATGTTGCTGCTTCCATTTTGCAAGACTCTTCACACACATAAGGTCTGACTTCTTTCTGACATAGGTTCCCTTCTCCTGTACGGTGTTGTCTTTCGCTAATCCACAGCTGGAGCGAGTCACAGCTGAAGAAAGAGCGCATTGGTCGAGGCAGGGCTAATCTGTTCAAGTGGTGGGCTCGGATGATTACTAGCACCTGCATTTGGAGCTGATGAAAACACAAGCGATGTTGCTACATGTGGCTCGATCTTGAACTTGTTATTGAGTCCCAGGCTGATGATACATTCTGTGGTGAAAATGTTCATTCTCGACATGGGCAAAGGATTGAGGTACAAGTTAGGATTCTGTACCTTAGTATTTTCGTCTTGATATTGGTATTCGACCCTTTCGGCAGCAAGTAAGCTCGCTTACAAGTTACTACGTGTGGTCACTACGTGCGAAGTGTAGCCTGTGGCTCGCCCCGCATCGTTCACCAGTCGTCAGCCAGCCACATCCTTGCCGAATCTTCCCCTCAAATGCTTACCTGCGTCGAAAACACGTCCTGGGTATGGTCCTGCACAGACTGGATGCAAGCTAGATTTGCTGCAGCTGGTTGTGGTTCATCAGCCGAGCCGCAGGGCTGCCGTTGGTTGGCGGGTGGTCATGCGGCAGTGTCTTACTGTCTCGAGATCTGCCGAATGACAGCTCACTATGAGGTGTTTCGGTATTGCGTCCATGAAAAAGGGAGTATGGAATGAGCCTGAAGATGACTGGACAATTCAAGTGAGATCAATGAGACTCCAGCTGAATGGGCTTGCCAGAAACCCAAGCTTACTCTTAAGCGAGCTCAGCTGGACAGTCATAATCGACGTAGAGTGTGGTGTGACTGCCTGATTACCTTGGAGACTTCGCCAAATGTCCTTGACGAATGGTGTGAGTGGCCATCTTGCTGTGCGCAGACAAGACAGTGCAATCTGACCGTGAGCTTTGTGTAACCCTTTTCCCTCTCAGAAAATCTACCTGGATACAGTCGGTATGGGCTTTGGGACTGCCACCTGCAGAATCAACTCGTGCTCCTGCAGATATCGCGAGGAGTGCTACGGACCTGCTGGGTTTTACTCCACTGGTCTACTGCAGACATCTTCGTCGACACTAACAGCTTCGTTTGAGGTCTAGCGCGCCATTGTCTTGAACAGCCATCTGGTATGGATCGATAAACACGTGTCGCATGGAGAGAGTGTATCTGGTCCCCTTTGTTCATTCTTGTCTCGGGGTCTGTCAACTATTGATTAAGAGGGCTAGTGCAGAACACAAAAATTATTCAGGAACAACAGGCCGTTTTCCTCAAGGACTAACACCATCTGACAACATATGAAACAAGATCAACTCATCGCTTGATCTCCTCCTCAGGCAGGAACAGCGCCTGTGGAGCTCCTCCGTCGACAGATTGATCGTTGTAGTAGAGACCCGGCTGTAGACTCTCGTCCGAAGATTCAGTTTTCTCCACCAGCTCAGATATGCTATTTTGACTGTCCACTACTCTTTCAATCACATCTGAACGCAGTCTCACAGACAGGGCTTTGCTTTTCGCCTTGAGTCTTGCTTCGACCTTGGCAGCGTCAAATTGATCAGGCTGGCGCCGAAACTCGTTCAAAAGTTCTGCAAGGCGTTGCGGCATGAGCAACTTGAGAATCCAAACCCTGTTTGCGAGACCTGGGTCATTATGCTTGAGGAATTTGTCGAATTCGTCGTCCGTCTTGTCCAGATAGCCTTTGTTGACTCTGCTCTGGAACAGCTCAGCTATAAGAGGGAAACCAAAACTGGTGAAAGTGCTGTTGGCATCGTCAACCAGGCTGGAATAGCTTTGACCTTCGCCATACCACTGGATGATCAGATTATTCGGGTTGTTGGGATCCCAAATGATCCGCCAGGTAAGCTTTCCACATAGCCCATGTGCTCCAGATGTTCCAGCCTCCCAGCTCTGTTCCTTCACCCCGCCAACGTGGGTGCTCACTCCGTGGCCTCTGAGAAGAATGATATCGACGCCGCCAAGGACCGCACCGTACTCAGTCAAGAACGACTTTGATTCCCGCGCCTCCTTGTGTTCCTTGCGGATGCGCGTCAGATTGTTGAACTCGTAGGTGATCCTCTGATCGGACGTGAGTCCGAGAAGATCGCTTATAGTGGACTGTTTCACGAAGGTGGTCCCGGTCGGAAAACAGGCCATCAGATGAATCAATGCTCGAGGATCGTCAATAAGCTCTTTTGCAATGCCTGGCTTCAACGGCAGATTTACAGTGAGGTGGTAAGTGTGGCCGACTGCATACAGGGATTCCAGGTCAGCACGCGTCACGAATTTCGAGTTTTAGCATTGGAGATGGACTTACGCTTGCTGGTTGAGTCGAATGTGCCGAAAGTCCCTGCGAGATCTTTCTGCTTCAATTGCATCTGTCCAGACTTTACAGCGCTAATCCCAGCGAGGAATGTGTTCTCTAGGGCTTTGGAGTCGTATAATCGAAGATATCCATTGAAGGCACGTTGAGCCGGTGCTTGACCGTATGGCCAGACAAACGCGAGGCTGTCGTGGAGCTTTGCTTGTTGATTTTTGAGGACAACCTTATCTATCCAATCCCCAGAAGTGCGAATGCCTCTCGAAATCAATGCAAAAGACATAGTAGAGAGTCAATCTGAACTGGACTAACAGAAGAAATCTTGAAGATTGGAGGACATTGAGGTTTGTCTGGATCACATTTATATTGACACCATCCAGTGGAACCCAATTCGCCGAGATGAAACATAGTTGCGGAGTCCTATGAATACCTCTCTACAGGACAAAGTCTTGGGATTTAGTGTATGAAATGCGGCATTGATCGGAAGCGACCCAATCAGAGGTTGATCTATGCTGAGACAGGGTTGTGCTCGAGAAGACGCGCGTTTGAACGATCAGGAGCTGTTTACCTTGCAGCCCAACTTTGGGCAAAGTCAGCTGTGGCTCAAGGTGAAGATCGTCAAGTCGGTATTCGAGTGTTCAGCTGAGAGTACTTGAAACGTGGCCAGGAAGTGCACCAGTGGAGGCACAGATCGACCCACTGCAAGGGCGTATTGGTCCTGATGGTCGAGTTGGATCAGTCCGCTAGTGCGGTTTGCCTATTTTAGCTCCAGCTGGTGTTCGGCTAGAAAACAATGCTGGCGATATTGCTGCGTGATCAACAAGTGACCACCGCCACAAACCAGATATGTGTGAAGAACGAGGAAACGGAACAGGTCATTCAGCTCAGGCTAGTCTCAACTGAAGCTGTCAAGGTGTTCAGGTTTCAGATCAGCCAGTGAAACCAAGAGTTGCAAAGTTGTCTCATCCTGACACGCGAGTGTAAGTAGAGCAGTGGACCTACAAGCGAGCTCGTGAATACAAACATGCCGTCCATGTTCTGAGCTGAAAGCGGTTCAATTCAGCGAATCGGAAAGCTGTCAAAGAGGTTGCAAGCGTTGAACTTCAGCTAAGGGAGAAACCAGATAGCTGATAATCTAACAACCCTTTTCCGCTTTGGGTATTGGGAACTACAATCTTGAGGTACAAACTGCGTGTAAGCCTGACGTAGTTAAGATAAACTTTACAGACAGCTCTGAACGGTCGCCGGCAGTAGCTGCCGCCCGTAGCTACCTTTTACCTTGCAATCACAGCCTATCAGTGCTGCCGGATGTGGTGGATGGTGATGGCCGTGAGACAGATGTTGGCCAACTGGAAGCTCGAAATCTGTGTTGATGCGAGATGATAGAAACGTCCGCTTCATGCAAATTTCCCAGTAAGATCGTGAAATTTACAAGATCTGCATTTGCGACACGCGTGAGTTCGTGTTGGGTGAAGGAGATAGATTAATATATAGAGATCATCGTGGTATCATCGGGACTTATGGACAACATATGTATGTCTAGTGGGCGATATATACGCGAAGGTCTGGAGGTCAATGTCTTGCACTTGAGGCAAGACTCCAGTATACAGGTTTTGAACTTGGCGACCTACAAATCCATTTGCTGAATTTTCTCGAGGACTTGGGCTACCGTAAAGGGCTTGGGCAAAAAGCCGTCCTGAGAAGGATTGTAAGCATACCGAGTGTAGAAACAAAAGCTTGAAGTACTTACAGCTCCCGCCGAGCAGGCGACTTCAATCTGCTCGGGTCGCGCATTCGCTGAAGTGACGATAATGGGCATATGTTCTGTGAGCGAGCCTTGCACTTCGAACTCGCGTATCTGCTTTGTGCATTCGATGCCGTTGAGCACAGGCATCTCCCAATCCATCAGGATGACATCCAGCTTCTTGCCAGGCCGCTGTCCTTCCCGCCAGTATCTCGTCGTTCTGAGATAATTTAGAGCTTCCAGGCCGTGCTCGGCGATGAATACCTGATGTCCTTTCGCTCGAAGCTGCTTGCTTAGAACTCTGGCGTTGATCTTGTTGTCCTCGACAAGGAGGATTTCAAGGGTTCTGTTACGTCTTTCCAAGACTTGGGTTTCCACGGATTCAGAGATTCTCCTCATGGTTCTATCGTCCTCATCGGTTGCTGCTGTGTTTTTCACCTTGATGTAGAAACCGAACGTACCTTTCAAAACAGTTAGCGCGCCGATTGAATTGCGAATTGGGATCTTACTTACTTCCTTCTTCTGGTTTGCTATACAAGCCAATGCGACCGCTTTGTAATTCGACCAACTGCATCGAGATATGCAGCCCCAAACCCGAGCCGCCATAGGTGGCACTGGTCGTTGAGTTTGCTTGGCTGAATCTGCCAAACAGCCTTGACATTTCCTCTTCTGAAAGACCTTTACCAGTATCTTGGACCTGGAAAGTGAGATAGGTATTGCTGACGCCATCCAAGGATGGTGTTGAAGATTCCTTTGGATGCCAATGCAGCTCGGACATATGACCTGGAGGGGAGACATTGCTGGATCCGATAATGACTCTGATCTGACGTTCCGGTCTGCCTTTGGTGAACTTGATGGCATTACTGACCAGATTGATCAAGACTTGGCGAATCCTAGAAGCATCGCACAGTGCCCAGCTGATGGCATAGGAGCGATGAACTTCCAAGTCAAGTTTGATGTCGGCATTTGCAGCTTCCGCTTGAAACATGCGGACGACTTGCCTGCCAACCATTTCGGGTTGGCACACAGCTGAGGTCAATGACATTAGGGATGAGCTCAACTTCGAAACCACAAGAATATCGTCGGCGATCGTTTTTTGATGAGCGCTACAGAATGCTATAGTCTTGGCATTCTCCCGAATGGGGTCGAAAAGCTCTCGGAAACCATCGTGCTTGCGAAAAATCTTGTCTTCCTCGATCAGACGAACGATATCGTCGGCACACTGCATTGTTGCGCCTAGCGGGTTACGCATTTCATGGCTCGTCATGTCGATGAAACGCTCGAGGTGTTTCTTTGATTCGAGAGCAGCCTCTGTCGAGTCTTTTTGCAGTTGTAGAGCCCACATTGTGTGCCTGATGTCAGCCAGCGATCCGATGACGCCTTGAATCTTGCCATCTTCGATGTCTGGAACGATAGAATTTAGTACCCAGTAAGGTTGTTCTGTTGAGGAGCCTGGAGGCGTCCACTTTCGTTTCAAGCGAACGCTAATGCTGACATTGGTACGTAGAGATTTGCCACTCCTCGATGGCGTCAGTGATCTTCTCTTGATCCTCTTCCAACACAAAGGTTTCAAGACCGAAAGCTTGGCCGTCTCCAGTCTCAGGAGTGTCGTCGACAATTTCATGGTACTTGGGGTTGGCATACGAAAGAATTCCAGCAGCTGACGAGGAATAAATGCCGACATTGGTGATCTCTGCTACCTTGCGGATGAACTGTTCTCGTTGGGTGAGTTTCTTGATCAGGACTCTCTCGCGCTCTTCGGCTTGTTCACGGTTGATGCTTGAGATGACGACGGAAGTGACGGTCCGCCAGACGTCGTTAACCATCTGTTTCAGATCCTCGTCATAAGGCCTCCGGGGGGTTAAGCCCATGACGATGAAGCCAGCGATGAGGCCATTTGTAAGTATAGGCATGACAACGACATGTGATGATGGTTCTGGCCAGCCTCGCCATGCTACGTCCTGTCGGAACTGGTTCATGGCTTGGCCTGAGTTGTCAAGCAAGACAGGATGACCGAGGGCGTTGCTGGACCTGAAAGCAGGGGCAAGAGGATGAGCTGAACTATCGAGGTCGATTGTGCGGAGCGTTTGCTCGTGCGTGTCTTCGATGCCTAAGGAACCCTTGAGCTGCAAGGTACATCGATCTGATCGCTGGGTTGGCAGCACATCGGCAGAGTAGACGAGAAGCATTGTCACATCCCTCTCGAAAGATTGACAACTCTGGACAATATGATTCCAGACAGACATGCTGGCGAAGTCAGGAGCGGCGGCAATCTGATGGATCAGGCGAGAATAACGGTGCATGAGGACGTTGTTCGTGATCTCGTAGCCTGAATTGTACAGACCCTGGAAGACTCCATCGCAGTCGACGATAGGTGAGAAGATACCATCGTACCAAGCTTCCTCGAGGAAACCGCTCTCTTTGTGCACCTCCATCTCGAACTCAGGCATATGAAATGCGACTTGTGTATCATGGACTTGTTGCATCATGATTTTGAGGAAGGGCCAGGTGGCTGGCATGGCTGCTGCTGCAGTGGAGCCCATCATGGCAGGATGGCGAGAATGGGCCATGATAGAAAATGGTTCGTTGTAGATTGCGATACGGGTCTGGCCCCAATACAGGTTGGCAGGTCGAGGATCTTTCAGCATTTTGAGGACCATCAGCTGCAAAACCAATGGCCACGAGCTCATAGGACCGAGCGCCGTCTTCTCCAAGCGCGTGTTGATGAGGAAGCGGTTGTGCTCGCTGTCGGGTATCTGCTTTGTCCAGTCGGTCGTATCACCGTCCTCTTTCTGTCTCTGTCTTTTGCCGCCATGTCGGGTATCAGGGAGGGTCGATGGCGCGGGATTTGAGGTGGGAGATGGGCACTCGGATGACCGAGACGGTGCTTTGTCATTGTCGTTATCGTTGTCTTTGTCGTTGTCTGTGGTGCTGTCGATATCGGTGCGGGCGGCCGTCAGCTTCCACCGGCGCGAGTCGAGGTCAAATCTGACGCCGGTCGTGACTTCCCCTTCTGTGGCAGCCTCGCTCGTCGCACCTTCTCTGATTGCATCGCCATTTGTCTTGTCGGGCGTATCGTTGTTCGCGTGATGCGAGACTGGGATGAACAGACTCGTCTTCGCTGTCGTCGATGCGCTCGGGCCGGCGATGCGGATCCCGACAAAGTCAAACGCGCGAGTGACGGCAGACAGCTCTTCTGCATTCAGGTCGGGCAGCGCGCTTGCGACGAGGAGAGCCACATTGTTCTTGCTGTCCATCGTGTGATGGAGCGCAAACGTCGATGCTTCCAGCCAACTCACCTTCGCCTTTGCTGTTTCGTCCTTCCTGTCCCCTTTGATTCAACAAGCCGTCTAGACGCATCCATGGACCCGCCAAATCAGCAGCCGACACATCACCATGATGCGCCTTTCTTGGCACTTGCGAACAACCAAAACCTGCTGCCCGGACTTTGACTCCGTAGACTTCTCCCTCTTGCACCATGTTCACAATTTTGGGATATACTATCGCAATTCCATCGTTCGAGAGTGTCTAGATAGCGCCTCATATTTGAGGCAACAGCTCCACAATGTTGCGAATCGACGGACAGCCATTACCCTGGATGTTCGAGAAGAACGATATAATGATAGCGACCATTCGACAGATCGAAGAAACACGCAAGCTTATCGAAACATAACAAAGTCCATTGATGTATCTCACGCTTCGTTTAACACGGTCGTGAAACCCCTTGTGGAGCTTGAGAATGCCCAGGCGGGTGAGGGAGCTGCTATAGCTGGACTGAAGTACTTTTCTCTAAGTTTGGAATGCTAGCAGATGGTGTCGAAAGCTGAGGATACGTGGCGCAAGTTCGAGACTCTCGTCAATCTTGACCTTTATGCCCTACTTGATGCAGTCCGGCACAAGAAAGAGGATCTTTGTATAGAGTCTAGCAAGCTTTTGGATAAAATGCTGCTGGAGTATAAGGAGAGCGGCTACGGCAGGCTGCATAAAGTTGGCCTTTAACGGATTCTAGGTCGGAGAAGAGACATCGATCGTTTGTAGGCGGAGTTTCACCAGAACTTGCGCTAGCGAATGGGTCATGAAAGTTTTGACAAATTAGAGCTATCTGGTCTGCCAGAGGAATTGCTGACAACCGTGAGCAAGGATGGAAAAATCGCAATTGGTTACAACAAGCAGTTCACAGTCATGAAGAGCGCCCACAATCCGCAAACACGCCAGCGCATGCAAGAAGTATGCCATCGTCAGCTGGGAGAAAACATTCGTCTGTTCCACGAGGTCGTCGTTCTTCGCGACGAGAACGCTCGGGAGCTTTCCCATCCAAGTCACGCAGCCACTAGGCTGCCACATCGGAGTGTGGAGTCTCTCGAGTGGGTAGAACAACTTATCGCAGCACTGGCGTCCGACTTGGTTTCTTGGAGCAAAATTGAGGCAGATCAGCTGCTCGAACTGAAGCAGCGACACCTCGCAAGTCATCCCGACATCCAGGATGACAATCGAGATGAGCTCATGCCATGGGACTACGTCTACTATAGCAGTCTTCTCCAGAAGGCGGCACGAATCGATCACACGGAGATTTTGAGTACTTTCCCCTTGAACAAACAACCAACACCTTGTTACAGATTTTCGGAGACTTTCTCGAACTTCGATTTGCGCCAATCTCTAGAGAAGATCTTCGTGGGTTTGTCTGGCACGGAGATGTCACCGGCTGGACAGCGTGGGAAACGAAACCAGACAAGAACAATCAGTTCGTGGGTTATCTGTTCTTTGACGTGCTAGCAAGACCGTACAAGTATAAAGGCAATCAGAGTGTCAATATTCAGCCTATAGGTCTTAGCGCCATAGAATCTACCTGTTAATCTTGCGACTAATCAGTCATCAGGGCTACGTCAAACCCGACGGCTCTCGAGTGCATCTAGCGAACGTCTTGATGTGCTATTTCGATAACACTGTAGCGGGTACCGGCTGTCTCCTCAGGCACGACGATGTAATCAGCTTGTTCCACGGTGGGTAGCCTTCCTTAACATCGCGTTTGACGCATGTTGATAGTGCTGATTACGATAGCCCAGAGCTTGGTCACAGCATGCACGATCTCGTCGCACGAACCAAATATGCGCGACACCACGGGTTTGCCGTCACTCTTGAGCTCGGAGAGGGCATAGGGATGATGTTCGAACAATGGTGTTGGCTTCAAGATGAGCTTACCGCCATGAGTATGCACTATACGAGGACGAACCCTGCATACATGGAAGCTTGGAAGGTCGCAAACCCAGGAAGACAATTATCACCAGAAAAGATTCCGCAATCGCTTATACAACCTCGACTTGCCCGACGCGCGCGTATCAAAGCTGATCGTCTCATGAGTATACTGTAAGTCTTGTCCAGCGTAAAGGAGTGGACACATCATTGGCATTAATCCTTGCCAAAGTGTAGACGCGAAATTTGACCTGGAGATTCACAATCCAAGAAACCATACGTCGGCACTCTCGTGTGACGAAGCGATCGTATATCGCAGAATCTACGAAGAGTTGAAGTTACGAAATCTACCGGAGCCAAGTAATATCCACGTTCATCACGGCCATCTGCTAGCAGGCTATGATGCTGGTTACTACGCTTATATCTGGTAATATTGCCTGCCTGCGGCAGATCGACTCGCAGAATGCTAATAGTGGTTTTTGTTTTAGTGCAGAGATCAACGCCACGGATATATTTCAACAGGTCTTTGCACTCGATCCTCGTTCTCGTCAAGCTTGGACCCGGTTTCGTCAACTTGTCCTTAAGCCGGGAGGTAGCAAAAGTGACTTGGACATAATTAAAAGCATATTGGGTGGCCGGTTTCCAAATAGTCAAGCGTTAAGTTCGTTGATAGGCAAGTCTCGAACCTCCTCATAAATAGGGCAGGAGTTCCTTACATATTATCGACCTTATAGCCTTGGAAGAAGCATTACATAAATCAAACATCCTCAAATGGTCTCCACGTCCAGATCTTCGCCATACTACAGGGGTCACCCTATTCTTCGAAACTCGGCTATGACTTTAGCCGCGGAACTGTGCCAAGAATGGTTGCCGCAACCTCTACCGGCATGGGACGTAGACTCCAAGAAGTGAGGAGCAAAGCGTGCCTTCTCATGTGTGACTGTTATCGTTCTGTCGTCTCATCTCCATCTCTCATTCCGTACAGAGGCATCTCGGAACCATGGATGACCAACCAGTAACATTCGCCGTCATCGGCACAGGACTTGTCGGCCCCCGGCACGCCGCCGCAATTGTCAAAACACCCACCTCAAAACTTGTCTGTATCGTAGACCCAAACCCTGCAGCTGAAGTATTGGCCACCGAACTCGGCGTCCCGCTCTTCTCTTCTGTCGCAGACATGTTGGTGTCAGACGTCAAACCACAAGCAGCGATACTCTGCACGCCAAACCACACGCATGTTTCTATTTCAAGAACTTTACTCGATGCCAACGTCTCTGTGCTTTGCGAAAAACCGATTGCCACTGATCTTGCCGCTGCGATGGAGATTTTAGGGCATGTAAAGCAGAGTAGAGCCAAATTTGGCGTTGGCCATCACAGAAGATTCAACAAATATGTCCGAGCCACAAAAGCCGCGATTCCCTCACTAGGCCGCATAGTTGCGGTATCAGGGCTTTGGACACTTTACAAGCCACCTGAGTACTTCGAAGGCACAGGAGAGTGGAGGAAAGACGGCGCCAATGGTGGTCCCATCCTGATCAATCTGGTTCACGATGTCGATGTGCTACAATTCTTACTTGGACCTATTATTCGAGTGTCAGTAGAGGAAACCATCAAGCAGAGAAACTTCAATGCCGAGGAAGGCGCAGCTGTGTTGCTGAAATTCCAAAGCGGATGTGTGGGTACCTTTGTGGTCTCGGATGCTGTGTCTTCGCCTCATAACTTCGAGTCTGGGACTGGAGAGAATCCAAATATACCTTCTACAGGCATGGACTTCTACAGAATATTCGGAACTGAGGCTTCGCTAAGTGTGCCGGACATGAAGAGGTGGAGTTATGATGGCAGAGAGAAAAGCTGGACACGAGAGTTGAAGGAAGAGACCTTGAGTGTAGAGGAGAGCAAGATCCCGTTCGAGTTGCAGGTCGAGCAATTCGTCAAGGTTGCTAGAGGTCTGGAGAAACCGATGTGTTCTGGAGAGGATGCTGTGAGAGCGTTGATTGTGGTGGATGCTGTCAAGAAGGCTATGAGAGAGGGAATTGCAGTTGACATTCCGTGTTAGTGGCGAGTCTGATCTTGGATCCTGGCACTCGCGATTGTTGGGTATGGTCCTGTCTGTCTCTGTGATAAGGGGACAGGAGACAAAGCATTACTACGTAGTCGTCGTGATGCAAAAGGGGTACCACTTGTTAGTCATGAGGCTCCACCTGACCGCAATTGAGCTCTTGCTTGATGACAGCAAAATTGGCATGATCTGAAGCTCTGGACACCTACTCTGACGGAACGAGCGGACCCTGGAAGTCAGGCGTTGGGGTAGTTGTTCCCTCCGTTACATGCTCCTTTGTGTTTCACGATCATTCCGGCTAGTGTATTCGAGGCGTTTCCAACCACCATCTGTCCTATTGAAATACTACAACTGAGCGGAACTTCAAGCTGTTTACCAAGACCTTGGCGATCCCGCATCAGATGTCTGAATGTTTTGCCAAGGAGACTTCCAAGGGCGGAATCTTACGATTTCTGGAAGACTGGGATCCAAGTGGGATCTATACCGTTATCTGAAGTGAACAGTCTAATGCCTACCAAAACCCCGGCTCTGAAGTCTTCACACGAGGATGTAGGCTGAGATGACCAGTAAAGATAACAGGCCTTCGGCCACGCTGTCAATTCTGTATCATTCACATCAGTTTTGTATCTCTACTTTACTTCAGCTAAGTATTCTGGGTAAAGTCTCCGTCGATATGTTCAAGCGCCTCCTCTATGGCCTTCCTTTGGCCTATTGGTGTGGCTTCGTGATCGCTCAAGGAGTGGTCGTTGATCTCCAGCCTATCGAAATTGTGTGTGATGGTTCCATCATATCGACAACCACACGGTATGCGTTCTCCAAGGAGCCATATAACGATTCCTATCGGTGTCTGTGCTGATTTATATGCAGCACTACGAGCAGATCGACCACTGCCAGCATAGCGCCGAGCACAACTTCTGACCACAGCACCACCTACTCGACCACAACTGCTACTGGAGTCAGCACCGTCCCATATACTATCACTGGAACCCCGGACGTCCCGGGTGGTATCGTGCCTGTGACCATCTACACACCATCTTCGAGCAGAACTACTGACCGCACTATTTACTCGACTACAACTGCTACTGGAGTCAGCACCGTCCCATATACTGTCACAGGAACTCCAGAGTTCCCTGGTGGTATCGTGCCTGTCACTGTGCACACGCCATCTCCAAGCTCGACTAGTATGTTGCCTACTTCGAATGCTAGTTCATCCAGGCCTCCTGTTGTCTCAACTACTACAGTGACGACAACTGGAATCACTACACCGGTGACTTTGACTGGCACACCGAGTACTCCTGGCGGCACAACACCCGTGACCGTCGAAGTCCCTTTCACCTTCTCGGAATCTAGCTCATGGCCTCCTGCTCTCTCAACTACAACAGTGACGACGACTGGGATCACTACACCGGTCACTTTCACTGGCACGCCAAGTATTCCTAGGGGCACAACACCCGTGACCGTCGAAGTCCCTTTTCCCTCTTCGAAATCCAGCTCATGGCCTCCTGCTCTATCCACTACGACAGTAACAACAACTGGAATTACTATCCCGACTACTATAACCGGCACACCGAGAACTCCCGGAGGTACAACACCCATTACCGTCGAAGTACCTTTCCCCTCATCAAATTCTAGCTCATCTGGCCCTCCTGCTCTGTCGACCACGACAGTAACGACCACTGGGATCAGCACACCGGTCACTTTGACGGGCACTCCGAGTGTTCCCGGTGGTACAACGCCAGTTATTGTTGAGATTCCATCTACCCTATCTTCTTCCTCTGATCCACCGCGTCTGTCAACCACGACAGTGACAACACCTGGGATCACTGTTCCGACTACCAAGACTGGCACACCCAGTACTCCTGGCGGCACGACACCAGTTATTGTTGAGATTCCATCTACCCCATTTTCCTCATCTGATCCACCGCGTCTGTCAACTACAACAGTGACCACACCTGGAATTACCGCTCCGACTACCGTCACTGGCACGCCAAGTACTCCTGGTGGAATAGCGGAGTAACTGTTTTGACTGTTGAGATTCCGTCTACCTCACCTACCCTGTCTACCTTGTCGTCCACTACTTGCTCAGTACCTACAGGTTCGACCACGGTATCAGCGTCAAGAACGACATTAGGAGCTTCAACGACGTTCACGGTCCCTGCTTGCGCAACACTGATGCATTTCGCGGTCAGTGGTGGTAATGGCGAGAACTACGGTATTGGTCGATACGGGTTTGGTGAGCTGGTCGCCGGCTCACTCGCTGTCCAGCCGGGTGATCTCATAACAGCTATTGCCGGTGGCTCAGCTTCCAACTCAACAGGTGGTCAAAGTGCCGCTGGCTCTGGTGGGCCCTCTCCTACAGATACCAGACTCCGGGGCGGCGGCGGTGGTGGTGCGTCGCAGCTTGAGCGTCAACAACAATCTGATCGTTGTCGCTGGTGGAGGAGGTGGTACCGGAGTCTGGGAGGAAAATTGGGTCAGAAACAAGGAGTATTACAGCTACATCTCTGGGAATGATAGCTGTGATGCAGGACAGGGGGGACACACTATGACCGCCGTCAACTCCGCCGGTGTCAGTCTCTCCACTGCGGGAGGAGGTCAACCTGGCACACTGACTTCACCAGGATTGGGAGGTACTTCCGATAGGAGTTATACCTCTACCCTAGATGGACATCCTGGACAAGGTTCAGCAGGCGCAGATGGAGTTTCCACTAATACCATCGCAAGCGGATTGACGCACAGTGTTAGCTCTGGAAGCGGTGGAGGCGGTTACTGTGCAGGTGGCAGTGGATCGGTTCTCTACTGGGACCGCAACAATGGCAACTATATCACTTTAGGTGGCGATGGTGGTGGTGGCTCAAACTATGTTTCCTCAGCTGTCAGTGGTGGGTCTACGAACATAACCTCTGAATCAGTCGGCATGGTTATAGTCAGCTTCTCGTAAGCTAGCCATGGGCAAAGCTATAACACATCGTCTGCCTTGTCTGCATGGAGCGCTTTAGTCCAGAATGGGCATCATGGAGCGATGTGCCTTTGAGCAGCGAAGCTTCATAAAGGTGATGAAGAAAATGGTATGAGAGGGGCTGTTGGTATCTATGATAGACTGATCAGGATACGATATCGTGCTGCAGAAGCGGGTGTATGGCAGGATCAGGGTATTGGATGGGTCTTTGACAAGTCAACGTGTTATGATGGGTTGGGGATGGTATATGCCTAGATCAATGTAACACCGCTTCCTCTCATTAATCTTTGCCTAATGGCATCAGCATCGTAAAAACCCCTGCTAACAATAGCAGCGTGATCTGGACTGCTATTGGAGCATATTGATATACTCAATAAACTTCTCTCAGTTATGTGGATGTTCTTTGTCGCTCGTTCCACCATCCTACCAGCAGAACAGATGACCAAATCTTGTGAGTCTGTAAACTAGCGAGAGAGAGAGAAGGGGTCGAAAACATGGAGGAGTCAACACATGAATGATTGAACAGACTATGCTACCGTTGATGTCATGTTTACGAGCTCGAGTCTGAGAAAGAGCTTTCTAAGCTAAGATTACAAATGAGTAATCGCTCAAGGCAGAGAACTGAAGCGCTTGCCACCGCTAATTGTGTCGCTAACTTTCCTTCCCATTGCCCTCAATCTGTTCATAGCTTGGAATCTGTTTCTGGCTCTAGCGTTCATGGTGCTCAGACCGTTGTGTTGGAGGTGAACCTGTAGAGTATCAGCTTACAATTCTGAGTTATCTTCATAAAGAAGAGGACAGAAAAAGCGAGAGAGACAGAAAATGAAGAATGGTAGAGACAGGACATCAAATGAAGGGCACGTACTTGCTCACCTTGGTCCTCCTTATGGATTTGCGAAACACGTCTGGTTCCTCCTCGTCCTCCCTCATGTCCGAGAAGATGTTCGTTCTCGCTGTCGTGCTCATCAAGCGCATTGAGTCTCGCAAGGCTGGCAACACTTCCTGCACGAGAAGGTGTGGGTCTTCTCGCACTGTCGTTGCTGGAAGAGAGTCCGGTTGCTTTATTACCACGAGCAGTGTTACTGGTGCGTCCAGCATTACTGGCATCTCTCTGCATCACGACTTCAGAGCCCGAGCTCACGAGAGTAGGCGGATAGACGGGGAGATCGGAAGGGTAATCAGAGTTTGGCGGGGGCGAAGGCGCAGAAGGAGGCAAAGGATCTCCCGTCTCGTTGTCCCTCCAGCGTGTCTGCGTCACTCTGCGGCGATGAGGATCATAAGGTGTAACTGTCTCATCTGAGGCTGGAGAACCAGGCATACTTCCAGGTGATCTGATACCATAGTCACGAATACGTGTCGCCAAAGAGACAAAAGCGTCATCGTCGATCAGTGGTTCAGTATCTTCGTTCAGAAACTCGGCGGCTTCGAATTCAACTTGAGTGATGGGACCGCGAGTACGGAGTTGTTGGTCATGTTCGTAGGCATCTACCCTTCGACGGAATTCTTGGGGGTCGGTGTTGCGGAGATCCCAGGTTTGCTTTGGGATCTTGATGAAATCTGAGTCATCTACAAAGGGTGGATGTGAAGACAATGGCTGTGGGAGAGCGGTTGTGTTTGGTTGTTGATAGATATCGACATTGCTTGTGATGGAGCGTAGAGCTCGCACTCCATAGGTTCCTCGGGGTAGGTGGGTGGCGTTTACAGAGCGTGAGAGCTGGGATCTGCTGCTTTGGACGGGAGGTTTGACGGGAGTTCCTGCTGGTGATTTGTTGGATGTATCGTTACTTGAGTGAAGTTGCTGTGACTGGACTCTTGGATACTGAGGGCTTGATAAAGCATTGATGGGGAAGATCTGAGATCCCGGCTTTGTCTTTTCGGGGATCGATGAAGGCACACCCAGTCCTGTGGTACGAGATTGAGTACGTGTAGATCGGAGACGACCACGCTGAGCGGTTGATGGTTGGAACGATGCTCTGTCTCTGTCAAAACCACGGTTCGTCTGAGAGTTGGCAGAAGTAGTAGATCCATCGCGTGACTTGAAAAACCATGATGCAGTAGGAGAAGATTGTGAGAGATCGCTTCGTACGTTGTCAAAGTTTTGCATCTTGCGGAGTTTGGTAGATGAGACTCTGTCGATGGAGTCCAATGTATCACGATCTGACGGTTGGAAGCCCCGAGTCATTCGAGGTGGATTCAGCTCTTGAGTCTGGTATGATGGAGGGTTGTCTGAGATCTGCGATTTGAAACGCTCCGAGGTGGATCGCGAAGCAGAGGATGAAGCCATTGGCTGTGGAACATGACGGGAATTGTTGAGGTGATTGCCTGCACTCGAATTACTGTTCTCAAGTGCTTCATCGTCTCGCTGCTGGTCCAGTGTTCTCAGAGCAGGGGAGCAGTCATAGGCCAGGCGATCTGTAACAAGTGCAGCTACTTTCAGGTGCAGGCGTTTGAGCGCTTCCAGAGGATGATTGGTCCATTCGGCATGTCCGTCGTAGGGCTCGTGGTGTTCCTTGACATTGCCACGGCTATCGTAGGTGAGAAGAACATAAGTCCAATAGGTTTCTCCACGATCATCGCGAGACATACAGGAGAGAACGTGGGCGCCAGACTGTGTCCTCAGGAATCGCAAGTTCTCCTGCAGCTGCAAGAGCATGAATGCTGGGTCGTCCATGGCTGGAAGACTGTCTGAGTTGGGAAGATGAGATGCATGGCGAGATGTGAAGACCTCTTATATCTGTAGTAGTTGGCCATTGCTTCGTTGCTATCTGTGCTAAATAGAAAACAGAAGCTCCAATATGAGATTAAAGATTTCATAGGGTGCGAACGTCGGGATCTGGGACCAATCGGAGGTCAATCGCTTTTTCCGTTGACTGGAACTTCGAGCGGCAAGCTTGAGCTTCTCTTGAGTATCAAAGGAGACAAACATAGGTAGTCTTTCGTGTTCTGATGATGATGTCAAAAAATCAAAATAGTAACATGGCTCAAACAATTCACCGACACTGGTTTGCATTGGGTATTTGCCAGAACAATGAATATGCAAAGACCAACTTGCAAAAAGCACTCTCAAAGGGTAAGACCCAAAATAGCAGAAAAGACTTCGATGAAATGACACTCTCTCTGAACCTCAAAGCTGTGCACGAGGTCTATCGGCTATCTTCTCCCAGGCACTGTCAAAGCCAGCCGAGCGAACCCAGGTAGGTTCGGGGCCTTCGACAGAATCAATCGCCATATGGCCAAGCTGCAACCACATATCTCCTTTGATCCTGAAGTTCTCCTTGTCCTCATAAGGTTTGCAGATTTGTTGACCATGCGCCAATGCCCTGACCAGCTTCGAACCATGTCCATCATCTTCAAAGTTCTTGACCCGCTCAATGATCTCGTGCCAAGGGTCGTTAGATGCAGATGTCGGTTTTTTTGGCTTGTAGTTCTCAATCTCATCAAGGAGGAGGTCCGGGCAGCCGCGTGATGCGTATAAAGCAATGTCATTGCGAACTTTCCACTCTAATAGGCGGACTTTGTTGGCATCGCTCAGCCAATCTTGTTTAAGAAAGGCAGAGAAGAAGATGGAAGAGTTGATGCAATGCATATAGAAGAAATCAAACTTGATGGCTTTGTCACGGCGTTGAGCGGCACCGCTGAAGTAGGCGGCTGCGTTTGTCATCTCTGCGGCACGCTCTTCGAGCTCTTTCGGGCTGTCGATGTGATACTGAGCGATAATGTCGACCATTGTTTGTGTCTCGGTTTTCATTATGCCGTCACGAATGCGGTTGCCATCCACATCGGCGGCCTTGGCCAGACGCTTCTCGGCATGTGTTTGGTCCAGCAATTCGACAATGCTTTTGGAGGGTCCAGAGATGTCTTTGGACGCTTTCTCAGCACCGTCAAACAAAGGCTTCATCCAGGAGTCGTGTACAGCGGCTTGAGCAAGGCCCTCTGCAATGATGGCAGGTTGATGAAACTCGACGCCGAAGCCCAGGTGAATGATGGGGTGCAGAAAACCGGCAAACATGCGAACCAACATGTCGTCTGCTTTTTCATCTCCGGCAAAGACATACTCGTTCAAAACCTGCTGCCAACCTTTCTTGTCCATCTCGGCTTGGAAGAATCGGAGATAGTCGTTGTAGTAGCGCTCCTTGCCCAAATACTTCTTGAATTGCGAAGGATCTTCCATGCTTTGGATGATGGCTGTTTCAACAGGTTGAGGCGGTCTTTGATAGTCCACGTTGTCGTCATAGTGTTTTTGGATTTGTGAGGGTGTTGCGGCCAATGAGTAGAGGGTCAGTAGATGATGGGCAATGTGGTTGTGGAAGCCGCTATTGTTGAAGAAAATGTGGTGCTTCTCGTGGTTCTCTTGCAGGAGGTCCGAAGCTCTGGTCGCAGACTCCTGTTTGATGTCCTTGACGTAGAACTCAGGCCACTCGCCAAGCGAGAGTTGTACTTTGGATGCTGTTGCCATTGCTCGCGTAAGTCGCGTCGTCCTTGATGCCGAGGTAAAGCGGAGGCTACGTGAGGTGGACCTTGATGAGAACAAGACAGCTTGACGAAACATGTGTCGGTTGAAATAACCACCAAGTTAGTCTGTTGTCTAGATACTTAACACGTATTGTTTATGTGTGATCCTGCCATGTATTTGATGACCAACAATTCGCGTTGTTCGCTCGTCCGAGTGACGACAGTGCCAAGGCGGAGCGGCTTTTGTGTGCTCCGAGGAGACACTGGCCAGAAGTCGCAGCCACCAGATTATTCGCTTGTCGGAGCAATAATCTATACTCCGCACGGTCAGAAGTCGAGCGTGTCAGGGTCGTACTGCAAACAATGCCTCAGATGCTGTTTATCTTTATTGTGACGATAGATCGACCAATTCTGTTTCTTGTGCTAGCCAAAAATAAGCTTAAATACTATCTGTATGATGTATAAGTTCTAGGAGTATCTCGCATCGATGTGCGAGGCAGGGTACCTGAAATTGCCAAAATCGTGTCGGATTTTGAGATCTTATGTTGAGAACGTACGGTTTCTTTTCGAAGTCGCAGACGAAGAGGTAAAAAAGCTGTTTTTCGACAAAATATCACACTCGCCGTGGCCTGAGGCATGTGAGCTTTTCGCTGCGGCGATCAAACAGCCTTACTAATGTTCAGTCCCAATACCAGAATGCTCACTTTGTTGTGAAGACCACATTGACGCCTTGGTCTGCGAAATCACTGGTTTGCAGGAGCACCCTGCTTCGGCAAGATCTCCGGCTGCCAAGGCAGCGTGCAATCATGACGCGTTTTTTCGCGTTGGTAGGCGATGGCTCTCCAGCGACAACATACTTCGCATCCATGTTTGTACTGATGACTGGCTTGGAGTTCACGATGTAGAAAGTATACACGAAGCCGCGCATTCAAAGACATTACTCGTGAGTGGTCGCCGGCTCGCCCGCGCAGTCAATGTCATGGCGGATGCTGCAATCTCGACGACCGATTCACGATGCTAGCTCTGTTCCACGCTTTGATGGGCTAAATCAACCGCCTAGGCACTTTCAACGAACAGGAGGTTCGCATACACTCTGATTCTTCTCCTCCCTACTTTCCCGCTCGGTCCGAGTCATACGGAGATCCACCGATGCCTCTTGACATGCCATCTCTACATGCCAACTCCGCGTCTTCAGGAGCATGTCAGAGAATAGTGTGAGTGCAAAGAAAGATGTTATTAATCTAAAAAGAGCAGAAGCATTGTACGCTCCGAAACCCACACAAATGAAACCGAAGCGTGCTATACACGTTGATGGCCAATGATGCTCTTCTGGCTGTCATTGTCATCAGTCCCCATAGCGCTGACATCGATGGTCATCTTCTTCACAATCCTCGACTCCAACTCCATATTATGATCATGAAGCGACGTCGCCTTGCTTGCAGAACTCTTGTGGCCGTAGTCGTTAGTGCGAATGTATTTTCCATTGTTGCCGTAGCCGTTGCCGTAGCCATTGATGTAGGCATTGCCACTGGCTTCCTTTCCGGTACCAAGGGTTGATCGGAAAAGCATAGGTGTGATCTTTTCGAACAGCGGACGCAGGCAGGGTGTACAGGTACAGATCATGGCTGCCGTGAGTTCTGCTTGCGACCAAATGACGACTTCGGCGAGACCCCAGGTCATGTCGCTGAAGCCAGCTTCGTAGAGGACGACGATGGAGCGCATGCGAAGGATACTGACGAGACATGAAATGGATCCTGAAGTGACATGTTAACGACTGGCAATTTCGTGAAAGAGAGATCGATGACTTACCCATGGAGAACAGACCAGTGAGAATGACCTTTTTGCGCAGATCCGTGTTTAGACCCCAGACGATAGGAATGGGCAAGATGAGAATCATGATATCAGAAGCGACATTCAGAGCTGCATTGGCGGTATAGAACTTCTCGGTGTTGATGCAATAATCGGCCTTGACAGTCAAAGACCAAGCAGAGGTCAATGGACTGCATTGGAAAAGCGAAGCAAAAGCGCCTCCAGTTGAGTATGCGATCGTAAAGCCGGTTACAATCCACCAACGCTTGGTGAAATTGGCAATTGGAAAGAGGCGACGGTAGAGTAGTAGGATGGAGAGCTTGGAGAAGAACATGGTCACACTGTACATGACTGCGGCAACGACCCATCCTCGCAGCAGGGAAGGGTAGAGGTCGGCCACGGACAGATCGTAAACGTGTGTACCCGCACCCCAGGTTACTGCCTTCTCGAACAGTGCCGTCTCGCCGATCCAGCAGGCAAGGGCAAATAATGTGCACCCTGAGTTGAATGTAAGTACTTTGAGAGATGACCAGCAGGCAGACTAGTGAGTCCAAGGCTCGGAAAACACTCACAATCATCCCACCACAGATTCTTCACGATTCTCATTCTCGTCCACATGCGCATTGCGACAACACTGCAAACGATGACCATGCAGATGATGTCACATGTGGTAATCATGTGTCCTCTGGTCGTAGGGTTCTCAAGGTTGGAAACCACTCCTGTTGGAGGCACGCCGGCAGGGATTTTGTTCAACGGATAGCCTTGGGCGACCAGCGCCATGATCATGTCGACCTGTTCCTGGGTTGCGGACATCTTGGTGGAGGGTCGTATGTGGAGGTTGGAGAAGGTCGATGCAGCAGGTCCGGGGATGCGATAAATATCTAGCAAACAGCAAGACGAAGATGAAACCCAACGGCGAATGTCCCAGCCAAAGAACAACGCAACCAGAAGACTTGAGATTCAGAGGATTATGCTTTTCGAGATTGAATCCTACACCTTCGGAGACATCCCGTGTTGAGGCTAGGAACCCGCAATGGTTATATTGCTCTGGCCAAGGACATGTATGAGGCCAAGCATGGCTGGCTCCCTGAAAGTTAAGTGGCCGAACTTGAGGAGCGTACGTCGCACACGATTCATGGACAAGATTTCCAGTATAGTATCTGCCAAGAGTTCAAATTAGAGTTGGCGCCCGGCGAGATACACGGAAGATCCACAGCGGTCTCTGAGAATCTTGAAACGTCGACGTTGGAGTATTATTGAGTCTATCATGCATCCACGTTTGTCTGCCGGTTAATGTTGATTGTTTCCATTCTAAGACTGACTTATGACTCGTTTGTCTGGCTGAGGATGTAAGTACGATCTCGTGAACTCACAAGATTTGTAGCCGGGGGGCGTGTCGGGAGTTTCTGTGTCGTGTCGACATTTCTCTGTCAGTAAGATGATCATCATGGAGACGAGGCCGACTACCATGGGTTCGTCTCAAAGATAGATCTTCGGCAGCCCATGACCATATGCGCGGTACATTTGAACTGCCTAGAGCGTGAGAGTTGCAAGAACGATCAACATTGCTGTCTGAATGGAGAGCAGAGACATGCACTAGCAATCAACCTTAGAGATATCATGACGACCGAGATACTGGTCCATCTGGACCTGGGTTTGGTCAACGATATTATGAGACCTTGCGCCGTTGTCAAGACCTTCTCGAGACAATGATAAACCAGATACACCAGCGACGCGGGGGTTGTAGCATAAGAGAAGCCTCACAATGACCGTACGGAGCAGGTGTCATTCTCGTGCTCGGAGGGATGTGGAGATGTGTAGATGAACGTCCCGATCATTTGTGGTTGACGAGCTGTTGCGTTATCCTCGGCCAGGCCGGTCGCCATATGTCTCTGACCATGTCGATGTGGGCCGCTCTCCACACAGCACGAGATTCGATCGTCAGGGTAGCAGCGTTGTGTATTTTCGAGTGGTACTCGCTAGTCATCTCGAGTTGTTCACACCTTCAATACAGCGGGTTGAGCAGGAGAAAGATGGTCGAGAGATACACCAACGTTTCGAACAGCCTCAGTCTCAGCGTCTCGAGGGCAAACGGCCGACTCGACCGCACTCGTCCGGAGTCTCCTGCCGACGGATAAATGAGCTTGAGTAGCTGCGCCGACCCATAAACACAACATCTCAGCACGACTCCGCGAAGGACTTCGGGCCGCAGAGAACGATTGGCCGGTAACAGACGGTTGCCGGTGATGCAGTGGAAGCTCAGACGAGCTTGTCCATGGGATGAGCGACGCACCGAGGCAAAGAAGGTTCAAGGCGCCGGCAGGAAAGTCTCGCGAGTCGTCAAGTTGTCAACTCGTGGCGAGCTTGGCACGAAGGAAGAGGAGGTGCTAAGGTCGCATATGATGCCGACACAAGATCTTGGATGTTGACTACGAGTACGGAGTCTCCGTACAGTCGACTACCCTGTGTGTGGACTGCTTTTGATGAGGGGTGCGCTGGTCTGTGCGCCAGCACGGCCGAAAACATTATTTCTGTCAAGACCCTTCTGACTCTCAGCAACCTCCAAAGGCATCAAAGACATTGCGCAACTCGACCGTCGGCTTCTGGTGTACGTCAGATCTGCTCGCGACAATTCAACGTGTCAAAACACGCGATGTGGCCGCAGCCCCCCTGAATGGACAGCGCGGCGCCCCAGCGATTTTCAGAATCCCCGAGATTCTGCGGAACGGAGATCAGAGAGTCCAACCAACAATACTGTTGTTGTAGAAGACGTCTTCGCCTTACCAGCTGTTCTCTCGTAAGAACTCGGCCTAGGGTTGTGTTCACGGAGTACAGCGCGACCTACAGGCTAAGAATGTTAAAACAACTGCTTCGCAACAAAACTTAGTATCTGCTTCATGCAAAACTTGCGCTGGATATTTCGACAATCCCTCTGTCTCAGGAGCTCTGGAGTGGCTAATCAACTGCACGTTGCATCAACTGCTTTGTGCTAGTTAAGCTCCCATGATATCTCAGCACGAGCTACCAGGTTGCTCGAGTGACAGGTAAACTCTTCGGGGGAACAAACCGAAGTAACCTTGCTCGATTACTGTAGTTTACCTGCATACAGAGAATTCGTTTGCGCCGAAGCGTGACAAACGATTGCGGTATATTCAATCCATCGTCGCCTAGAGTCGCCCACCCCTCGTACTCGGCCTCAATGCCATCTGCATTGTTGACCATCAAAACCCGCAAAGCTTTCTCATGGGGATCCGCTGACAGAATACGGAGTATATGTAGAGCTCAACAGCCACACTAACTACTACCGACCCGACTGGCTGGGACACCAATGCTGACATGATCCTTGCTGAACGATGAAGATGAAACACTACCTTGCGGAAGGATCGGAGAGGAACATCATTGAACCCTCGTTGATTGCATGTTGGTGATCATTTGCACGCCCGGAAAAAGAAGATCTCAGAATGTCTCCAACAGTACGAACGACTACGCAGTCTTTCTTGGACGACTGCTTGGCTTGACAAATTGACATTCGGCATCTGAGGTATGCGACAGTTGCGTTGAGACCAAAGCTTCTGTGCATGGCAGCTTTCTGGATCACGCGAGTGATCTTCATCAGAGGCAGGGCAAAATGGGCCCGAGCTTCACTATAACTAACTTCACAGCCGTCGGCAACACTCTTTGCTCGAGTAGGACCCGAACGTCCCTGCTTCTGTGATGAGTTGCGCAGTACCACCAACTTACCCGTTAGTATGAGCTTGGTCGATGCCGGCTTGCTTCATACGTTTCCAGGCTTGCCGAGCTACGCTGTCACTCCACACGAACTTTTCTGGCGAATTTACTCATTTCTTCAACAACACGTCTAGATTGATCACCCAGCTTTGTCCCCTTCTGGCCCACATCGCTAATATGCTTCAGCCGCTCTTGTTTACGAGCTTGCGATCAGCGCACTCGGCTCGAGTTTTGCCGGCGGGAGATCAATATCATATTGCAGACGTCGAGAATGCAATACCAATGGTGTTAGCAAACATGCCCAAGCTGGTCGATGAATTTCCGGTTACGACTGTACAGTACACCTCACAACAGTCATCACAAAGCTCTTGCATCTAGAGTCTGGAACATTATTCAACTCTCAAGGACGGGAACGGTCCATTAGTAATCTACCGCGAAGACCTGGTACCTTCTCTCCAGGATCACAAGTTTAGCAAGCAGATCTATCACTAACTTGCCATTACTTTCATCCAGGGCTAGTAAAGGTCTTCTGGGACATCTGCCGTATCCGTGCATATACCCCAGCACGTGCTCTTCGACAAAGTCAGCATAACTTCCTTTATCTTGAACAAGGTACTTACTTAGTCCTCTAACTCCTAACGGCATCACGACCGCATCAACCTCACTTAATACGTCCAGCACTTCTCGAAGCTCTTCATCCTGTTCGACAGACCGATCCTCTATGCAACAAAGATCCCAAAGTCGGATCGTAGAGGAGGGGGCGATGTTGGAAATACCACTAACAGTGCCGTGTCCGCCAAGCTCCTTCCACGAAGGTAGATCGTGCATCACTCCGTCCAAGATCAAGAAGTCAGGTTTCATACCGTTCTCACACAGGGACAAGGCCCGAGTAAGCTTATCCATGCGTCCGGGACATCTGATGACTGTCAGCTCGGCCCTTTTCATCGCCTGAGGGCAAGTGTCTCACGTCAATTTTAGTCCGCAAAGATTCGGGGAATTTTCCATGATTGTCTTTATGGACGATATGGAAAGGTCTTGGCCCGCAGAATTTGCTGGAAAGTTGTACAGAAGAAGAGGAATCTGGCTCAGTCAGCTAAAAAGCGAAGTCAGGATAAAAATGTACTTGCCGGTGACATTTTGCAGATGTCGATGTAGTACTGCTCAATCTGCGACGAGTCTTGTTGCAAAGTAGCTGCATAATATGCCGGCGGAATGACCATTCCTACAGTCCTGTCCTTCCTTTAGCGACCTGCCACCAGAGAATCAGCTAATGCACTTACGCTCCTGCGCTTGCGGCATCTTGAGCTAATCGGATGGTCTCTCGCGTGCTTGAACCTCCCACACCCGCAACGATTGGCACAGACTCGAAACCTTGCTTGTCAAGGGTATGTCGTGTACACCGGATGAGTGTTATTCTCTCATCACGACTCAGGTGGACCGCTTCGCCTAAGGAGCCTGCGCATATGGGAACTGTCTGATGTTAGATGGTTGCTATCATCGGTATCGTTTGACTCGTACAGGCCCCTTTGCTCACAACGTCTATATCATTAGCGCGTGTGTTGGCAGACTCCAAGATCAGCTGCACTCACGGACGAGATGCTTCTCATATTCTTCTAAGTTCAACTCTTCATCCTCGTTGAAAAAGGTCGGCAACGGCGTGTATACTCCGGGTCTGAGGTGACGAGCTGACGAATGTTCTTTCGCAGGCAGCATCTCAGGCAAGCCTTTTCTGGGTTCTGACATTTGCACAGGGAAGCGGTTACCGTTCCGTTTGTTTCCAGGCAAGAGAGATGTGCTTGCAGGTCGATAGGCCAGCGGCAAAGTTGCCGGCGAAGCCGCGTGTTATCGGCAGCTCCAGATTCCTTATCGCAAAGTGTTCAAACTTTGGCCTGCAAGATAGGCCGTCGTGCCGCATTGATACACACTTCATAAGGCATGATGCACTGATTGAGATATGCTGACAAGTCATATAATGTCAATGAGAAGGACAGGATGTGCAATCTACTTTGTGCAGCTCATCAATACGAACATCCATCATGAATCGCAACTTGACAGATGATGTAAGTATCTAGTATAGGACAGAGCTGTAATGATGCTTACTGAAGAAAGCAGAAATACCAGGCAGACGTCACCGGCGAATCTCTGTCGTTTGACCATGACTCTGGAACGGTCAGTGATATGAATGCTGGGTCTGAGAACAAAAGCGGTTTGCAGCGAAGACTCAAGCCTCGTCATCTGTAAGAACCAACTCAACAGCAAGCGTAGTCACGATGTGCTGATGAATCGGATACAGTCAGATGATCGCCATCGGTGGTGTTATTGTGAGTGTGCTTGTGATAGAAGCACTGAACATCACTAACATGTGTAGGGTACTGGACTATTCCTTGGAACTGGCTCTGATCTGGCTCATGGTGGCCCAGCAGGCCTCCTGATCGGCTATTGTGTCATGGCGTCCCTGCTGTTCTCAGTCATGGTCGCTCTGGGTGAGATGATACCCCATCTCCCCATTGCTGGTGGACAATTTGCATTGGCAAGCCGCTTTGTGTCACCTGCTGTTGGATTCGGTATGGGCTGGCTCTATTGGTACAACTATATCGTCGTTCTCCCGGCAGAGCTCTCGGCCTCTGCTGTCCTTGTATCTTACTGGACGCCAGCGGGCAAGGCTGACTCTACCTGCACTACCGGTATCTGCAACAACAGTCTTTGGATCGCCATCTTCCTCATCGTGGTAATCGCCATCAACTTTGGTGGTACAAGAGTGTTTGGTGAAATTGAGTTCTGGTTCTGTTCAATCAAGGTCCTCACAATCATTGGACTGATCATCACTGGCATTATCATTACTTCTGGTGGCGGTCCTGATGGTACACCAATCGGATTTCGCTACTGGAACCAGAGTGGTGGATTTGTTCAATATCAAGACATACCAGGAGCCAAAGGACGATTCCTAGGCTTTTTCAGTGTTCTCATCAATGCTGCTTTCGCATTCATTGGCACAGAGATCACTGCGATCACGGCTGCCGAATGCGCCAACCCGAAACGCGCTGTACCGACAGCCATCAAAAGCGTCTGGATCCGACTGGTATTGTTCTATCTATGCAGCGCATTTATCATAGGTCTCCTCGTCTCGCCTTCCGATCCTGATCTCAACCTTGGCACCGGCGCAGCAAAGAGTCCTTTCGTTCTTGCCATGAAGAATGCTGGCATTTCTGTGCTTCCGTCGGTTGTGAACGCTGCTCTATTGACAAGTGCCTGGTCCGCGGGATGCGCCGATCTCTTTGTATCGTCTCGAGCTTTGTACGGGCTTGCTTCAAGAGGCCAAGCTCCTGCGATCTTCCGCAGAGTTCGTAAGGATGGTCTGCCTTGGGTTTGCGTGTTATGCGGCAGCATGTTTGCTTTGATCTCTTTCATGGCTGGTGCAAGTGGTAAAGCTGGGACTGTGTTCGGATATTGTGTGTTCATCCCCTGTCCATCCAAATCGCGGCGCCATCACTAACTCCTTATAGTCTCAAACATGACGGCCATCTGTGGCATGATCTCGTGGGCATGCATCTTGTGGACAAGTATCCGCTGGCAGAAGGGTCTCAAAGCCCAAGGTATCGATCGCGACACATTGCCCTACAAAGCTCCTTTCCAACCTTATCTCTCATACTGTACGTCTGGAACAATCGCATGTTCTTATAAATTCTATCTGCTGATGTTGAGCGTAGATGGCCTCACCGTCAGTATTCTAGTCATGATATTTGGTGGCTTTACAGCTTTCAGTACGTTCTGAGATTGACAATTGGAGGTCAAGAAACTAACTTCAAGCTCACAGTGCCCCATTTTAAGGCATCGTCCTTCGTCACAACTTACTTCCCAATTCCGTTCTTCCTGGTGTTGTCGATCGGCTACGCTATCTATGCCAAGTCAGATTTGGTCAAATACGAGGAGATGGACTTTTCCACTGGAACCTCAGCAGACATCCCCAATGAACCTCCTGCTCCTGGATTCTGGGGCAAGGTAGCAGAGTACATCTGAGGGCAAACTTGGTTTTTAGGCAACGCCAATAGACAGATTAGTGAGAGATCACCAGGGGGCATCAAACATATTATGGTAATGACTTGCTCAGGTTCATCAATAGATTTCATTGTCTGTTCTCGATATACAACTGACGACTCTATCGACCGGTGCGATTCTGCTCAACTCCAATGACAACCATAGCATCTGAAATATTCCTTCGTGTTAACTGCCTTTCTACTGTGTCCCTATGTGGTCACATCCTAAGGTCTGATCTCCATTGGCGGGCAAAGTCCGGCGGCTTGCCCGACTTCGCCGAATCGGGTAGGTGGCAGATACCAAGCTTATCGGTATCTTCGGCTATCAGCCGACAACAGCGCTCATCTGTTTTACTAATGATAGATCAGTCACAATGATTTTCCATTTTGGAGTCTTTTGAACTTGTTGTGCTTGAATTACTGAGGTTCGGCGCATGATGTCACCAAAGTTTGACTTAGTTGTGCTCAATGGTATTGTTGTCACTGCTGCAGATGCTGTGTTAGTCGACCCCCTGTCACAACAGCCGTCAGATCTTATCGTTGATATATGTTACTAGGCCATGTTGCATCGGCATCAAAGATGGCAAGATACACAGTCTGTCTCCTATGTTCTCCAGCGACGAGATAGAAGGCGCGCAAATCATCGATGCAGAGTGAGTCAGTTATAATCCACACGAAGATTTGGCTCACTATGATAATCAGGGGGGCATATGTGATGCCAGGAGGCGTTGATGCACATGTACACTTATGCCAGGATCTCAAGACAGGTTTATGCCATCGTAGTCATTTGTATACCTTGTTTTGCTGACCTAAGTTTAGGAGCGCATGGACTCGGCGGAGAGTGCGCTGATAATTTCGAGACTGGATCACGAAGCGCCGCTGCTGGAGGCACGACCACCATCATAACTTTTGCGACACAGACTCGAGATGAAGCTGATCGCAGTCTGGTCAAGGTCATAGAGGCTTACAATGCCAGAGCAGAAGCCACTGGCAGTTATATCGACTATGGCTTCCATGTTATCATCGTGCGCAATGATCCTGAGATTCTCGAGAATGAACTACCAGTTCTTGTTCGAGACTGGGGTGTGACATCCTGCAAACTCTTCATGACCTACGAATCTCAGCGCCTGACCGACACGCAACTCCTAGACGTGATGTTGGCGTCACAAAAGAACGAGATAACAACGGTATCTACCTCTGGAAATAAATGTGATCGTAGACTGACAAGCAATCAGATGATACACGCTGAGAACGGTGACATGATTCAGTGGTTGACCGAGAAGCTCGAGGAAAAAGGAATGGTTGCTCCTTACTATCACGCTCTGTCACGACCTCCGGTAGTGGAGATGGAGGCCACGAATCGTGCAATTGCGCTTGCGGGCTTGATCGAAAACCCGATTTTGTTTGTTCATATTGGATCGCCTGTGAGTTGATGTTTCCGTTGGTGATGAGTACAGCTGACGTTCAAAGCTCGCCGCAGCAAACGTGCGAAACGCACAAACACAGGGAATGCCCATTTATGCTGAGACTTGCCCACAATATCTCAATCTGACATATGATGACCTGGTAGGAATATTCTCCAGCTGCTATGGCTGGTCACTGACATGGGGTAGCAAAAATTCCACTCTCCGACCTGCTTTGAGAATAGTAAGCATATCTGCTCACCGCCACCACCCCCTGGAACATCTGATCACGATGAGCTTTACCTGTGAGTCCCATCTTTTCTGTACTGCCTATGCTTGTATGTTAGCTAATTTCGATCTCAAGTGGTCTCCACAATGGCACCTTTACCATCTTTTCGTCAGATCACTGTCCTTTTAGATATGATCACCCGCATGGCAAGCCCTCAGGGGTACTGGAAGATCCTGTTAGCATGGTAGGTGAGCAGCCCTGTAAGGGTGAAGAATTGCAGGATCTGGTCACACGCAAGCCTGGCTCCTTTCGCTTTATCCCAAACGGAATTCCAGGTGTAGAGACAAGGCTGTCCTTACTGTATACTGGCGGTCTTGCTCCGGGAAGAATCACCCCACAGAAGTTTGTGGAGCTCACATCGACAAATCCATCAAAGCTGGTAGGTGAACGAGATCTTAGATTTGTTTCAGCAGCTTACAATGGGAATCTTGTAGTATGGACTCTATCCAAAGAAAGGAGCGATAATGGTAACAGCACATCATTCCATTCAGATCTGGATGTAATACTGACTCCGATGTTCTAGCCTGGATCAGACGCCGATTTAGTGATTGTGAGTACTGCGACGCATGATATTCGAGAAAGGCTGACCGGCAATGAAGTGGCATCCTCAAGAGACATTCAAGTCCTTTGCTTTGAGCAACGACATGCTTCATCACAATGTCGATTGTAAGAAATGTTCCTTGGATTCATCGTCTAAAAGCTAATTCCATCAGACACCCCATACGAAGGTAAAGAGTTTGTAAACTGGCCTCGTTATACGATCCTACGAGGAAAGGTGATCTGGGCCGAAGGAGAGCTTAAAGGTAAATCCTACGATGGCGAATACCTCAAGCGTGGACCAAGTTATCTTGGGACAGGCCCAGCAGGAAGGCGTAGGGATTCGAAGAGGACTGCGACATGGTTAAGATAGAGTACTGCCCTGGAGTTGATATCTCATTTGTACTATAGCACCTCCGTAATATGCAGACAAGGTTGATAAAGATCGATTATTTGATTACATGGTCCCGAGCAGATAGAGCAGGTGCGTCCTGTTCGATGATGCACGGGATGATTTTCCAAGTGGTCCAGAATTGGTCAGGCGAAGCTTCCCTGTTCGTATGTCAACTTCACGGCTTCAATTCGAACGATCAACCATCGCCAAACTTGTTCATTAGATCCAACCGCCGCCATCATCTGTTTTACCCAGGATGTTTCTTGTTCTGTATTTGGCCGACTGTATGATGAAGTAGCCTTTGTGAGGAGGACGGGCTTACGTAATGGCGATATACGCTTATCGTCGCCTACACACTCTTCGCAAGTACTATCTTGCTCGACCTTATGGACGAGATGCAGCTTTGTGTTCGCAATGGAGAAACGACAGGCTTCACCAGTGTGAGTTGGTTGTCAAAAGCGAGAATTAGGCTTCTTGACTAACAATTTCGAGTCCCCAGAGCGATGCCCGCCCGGGGAAAAGTCGTCGGACAGTCCGGGCCTGTTTGAATGTTGAGATATACCCACACTGCCTTGCAAATATGACAATGAGTCTGACTGTTGACAGTGCCGGTCTCGCAAGCAGAAATGCCCCGCACCTCCCTCAGGAGCGGCGCTGCAAACACCTTGTAGCCGCTGCCGAGAGCTCTCCTTGAGATGCTCCTTCGAGGTGGAGACATCCTCTGGCACAGATTTAAGCGCGAGTCCTCACAAGCTGGTTGAGTACATCCTAGATCTACAACGACGGTACGAGACACGATGTACGACATTCGAGAACAGACTGACGCGGCATGTCCTACGACAGACTCGATGATCACGAGCAGCGACTTGTCACACTCGAGGGTTCGGAGAGCAATCAAAACACTAGCAACCAAGATGGATACAGGTGCCCATCTTCCACAAGCGGCGACGAGTAAGTATACTGCTGTTGTTCGTATCCTTAGTAGTGACTGACTCATTCCAAGCAATTGCGCGGTCGTACCCATGCGGTCTGCTTCACCTCCGCAGATAATCGGGGACGAGCAAGAACCTGAATTCAACATGGACCATGTCGCTCTGGAATCACCTTTCGCAACCCTGAGATCAATGGGTGCAAGAGCCAACGGCCAGATCAACGGGGACATCAACTCTAGAAACAGGTATCAGGCTTCATCAGATCACGCTGAAACACAAGATCCGGTTGCTTGTGGCGTTCTGACCGTGAATGAGACAGAAAGGGCTGTCGAGCTGTGAGAATCTTTGATTTGTCCTTCGCTTGGGTCTTCTACTCACTGCTCTTGCAGATACTTCAGCCGTTATCACCCTCATGCGCCTTTCATCAGCGAAGCATTCAGACATGATACGCTAAGTTTGAGAACGACTAGTCCCGCAGTCTTCCTTGCCATTTGCTCGATCAGTACTCGGTCATGGCGTGACGATTACGAGCAGCAGTAAGTATCTTACTTATCAGATGGATCCACCTTTGACCAATGATCAGGCCAGAACAACCATGCAGTGCACATCCGAGAGTTGTCGATTTGATGTCTCTGTTCGACCAATGTATCTCGCGACTTCTACTGCGCCCACTACCTCCTGATATCAACCTGGACTCGGTGCAGGCTCTACTCTTGTATGCGCAGTGGATGCCATTCGATGAGAAGAATCGTGAAGACGCGTACGGCATGCCGTCAACTCCAAGAAGCCGATACAACGATGTTAGTGCCTGGGCTGTGTTAGGCCTCGCAGCTCGCTATGCAAAGCTTCTTCGGATCAACCAACAACTGGTAATCACAGGACAAAATACCTACTACGAGGATGACTTTGCCCGCTACAGGACATACTATAACCTGATCTCATGCGATTTTAACCTGATGCTAAGCTCAGGTCTACCAGTGTCTATCGATCCAACGTCAACACGACGAGGGATGCATGAGCTTGTTGAAAATAACCACGCTCAGTCACCAGGTGATCTGCGAATCGTGGCACTCATTGAGTTGGTGGATATGACTTATCAAACGCTGGCCAAATGTGGCGACTTCTCCGGCCGCAATCTGGATCCGAGATCCTTGAGGTCGTTGAATGCAGATTTAGATCAATGGGAAAGACTTTGGACAACCAAACTGGCTCACACAACCTCGCAACACAACCAATTGCCATTCACTTCGGTGAGATGGTATCGGCTCGCTCTAAATAGCGCTTCTCTTGCGCCACTGTTCTCGTCTGAACAGCAAGTTAGACCCAGGCACTCTCATTTATTGTCGCTCCAATGCCTGGAAAAAAGCTTGACTGCTGCTTGTCAGATCGTGTTTTCTTACTCATTGGACGCAGGAAGCTTTGTTTGGGATATCGAGTCGCAGCTGCCATCCTCCTTTCCTGAAGGTCCTTCCAAGCTAGATCGTGAAGCACTACATCGAATGCAGTATGCAGTGGACTCATCGTGGATCTCCTATACCTTCGCCGTCACCTTTTTGGTCTTATGCTTCGTGAGGCGAATTGTGGATGGTATGTTGAAGCCTCAGTATCCTATCATCCACAAGATTATACTCATCATGTAAACAGATAATCTTCAACTCTGTTGTCTTCAGCCAGAAAACACACAGGCCTCTTTGCAACCGTCAAACCTACAACCTAGTTCAGTTCTCAATCGTCTCTTGCGCTTAGCACTTGAAGTATGCAGTGGGATAGAGAGATTTTCACCCTACTGTCCTGGCCACGACTATCGTAAGATCATCATGCGTGCAGCATCTTTGTTAGGCGTCACAGATCAAGATGGCGGAAATAATGTCACCGAGACCGAAGCAGACGTGCAATCAATATTTGACTTGATACATGAGTCTGGATTTGACTGGCCACAAAGTCTCTACGGCATGGAAGATGACATCAACATTGAGTGGAGTGCTTGAGGACTGTCCGTCGACAATTGGATCATCTTTCCTACTACAATGCTTGCCAAAACCGGTATCGAAAGTCTTCAATTGCAACTTCCATGGATCGTAGCCTATAATTTTGAGCGAGTCGAAGCGCTTATCGCTCGCTTACGAAACTTATCGACCCTAGTACCAATGCATGTCAATATTGAGATCTCAGAAAGCGTAATAGATCATATGCGCGCGTACTTCACTCGATTGGCAACCTCAAAAAGCACATCTTGGGCCCCTTCCCAAAGCACCAACTTGCCCAAAGCCTTCAGATTCTCCTGACCTTCCGTGATAGTCAAGAAATGGTTGGCAGCAAGCGCGCCCATCTTGCTGGCAAACGCAACATTACCATAGCAAAATAGAAGTTCAGTCTCCGAATATCCGCCCGGATAGAACAAGATTTGGCCCGCGGCAGGATGTGCAGTATGGTTCTCGAACGCAAGCTTGAAGTCTTCGTCACCGAGTGGGATCCAGACAGCTTCGCCGCTCCAGCGGACATGAATGATCTTTTGGCGGTAGGGGAGTAGTTTTTGAAAAGTGGCCACGGTATTGGGGGCCTCCTCTTCGAACTTGGCAAGGAATTGATAGGGCCCAGCGGTGATCAGGATAGCGTTGTCGTCATCCATGATTTTGGTGGTGTTGGTCTGTTGTAAAATCTGGTCGTATGATTTATGGGTAGTTGTGATGTGTTCGCCGGCTTTGTCGGCGGACATCCCGAAGCGATGAACGCCTTCCGCTCTTCCTTATCGCCCACCCTTATCACTCGTATCGCGATATGGGCCGCATGAGCTGTGACGCTGTAATTTGTAGCATATTCTCATGACATATAATGATCCAGCATAGTGTAATAGCATACCAAATCCTACTCAAAACTAACTTCAGCACCCGGTGTATCCAAAATGTTCGAATCACTTACACGAGTCTACGAGAACAAAACAGCTCTTGACCCTGGGTCCATGAGGCTTCGGGGAGAGAAAGTCGAAAACGTTGATAATCTCTTGGTAGTGCCTGTCTTGGTATCCGAAGCTTCTGTTTTCGGTGCCGAAGTGTTTGGTATCAACTGGAAGGAGCCGATCTCCAAGGCAGTAGTGAAGCAGGTGAGAGTCAACAAACAAAATCAAGCATCAAGACTGACGGATCTGACAACAGCTCATCGAATTGCAAGACAAATACGCCGTCCTTATCTTCCGGGAGACAGGACTCGACAATGATGGACACATTGCTTTTTCTAAGCAGCTAGGGGACAAACTCGAGATCAACCCATTTTTCTATGGTCGCGAGAACGATCGTGTTGGTGAACCTCTGCTGTTCGATGTTGGAAAGTCAGTAAGATCCGATACTCACGATATGCTATATGCTGACAGTGATTAGCATCGAGCTTGATGGGTCACTAGTCAAGCCTGATAGCCGTCGATGGCATCATAGTATGGGCAATGCTCTCTGGCATACTGTGAGTACGAAGCAGAATGTCATGTCGGTGGAAAGTCCCTAACCACCATAGGACTCAACCTACCATCAAGAACGCTCGAAGTATTCTCTCCTACTCAGTCATAGTAATGCTGTCACCGGCGGATGTTATACTCACTTTGCGGATACCCGTCGCGCATATTCAGATCTGCCCCAAGACCTCAAAGAGGAGCTAGAAGATCTGGTAGTCGAGCATGAGTAAGACGAAGGCTTCGTGTATTCCGTAAAGAGGCTTCTGCTAATACCGTTGAAGTCTTTGGCACTCGCGCAAACTTGCAAGCCCGATCATTTACAGCGATCCTACGGACCGAGAAAAGGCCTTGAAGCCTCCAGCGTATCATCGTCTTGTTCAGATTGCACCTGATGGACGGAAGACTCTGTTCCTTGCTGCTCATGCAAAGCGTATCGTCGGTCGCTCATTCGAAGACAGTCAAGAGTTGATCTGGCGATTGATCAATCACTGTACTCAAGCAAAGGTAAGGTCGCCTGGTGTTTTTGCGTACCCATCACGTCGAGCTTACGCTGGATGCAGTATGTCTTTAGCATGGAATGGCTTTCAGGCGGAGATATGGTTTGGTGGGACAACAGGTATGCCTGTCATGACTCATATTGTATACAATCTCTAACAGCCGCACACAGGCAGTCGATGCATCGCTCTAACCCTTACCTAGAAGGCATGTCGGCAAGAGATGTAAGACGATCGACTGTCATAGACGATGGTCCGTTTGCGTTTGGTGTTGCGGCTGAAGGTGATCAGGAAGCTGAGTAGAATGGTAAAGTGGATTCCAGCATCGCACCGAAATTTGTATTACCTAGTGTTACGTTTCATCGGCACCAGATAAGCCAAAGCAGAAAATCCAGCGCTCGCAAACATCGCACATCCAGTGAATATAACCAAAGCCTTATACTTCCCCAACCCATATCCATGCACATCAACCTCAGGGCTCAAGAGTGCTCCACTGATGGGGCCCGCTAGGACGTTGCCAATACCTTGGGCAAAGGAGAAAAGGCAGAACATAGTCATGGTATCGGTCTGTTCAGAAGCCACAGCAGTACCCATCCTCACCCTCATAGCCAGGAAAGCGTAGGCGAAGAACCCGTAGATCAATGCAAAGACGACCAGGACAGCTAAAGACTTGGCGAGTCCCCAAAGAGCCAGAGCCACGATAGTGGAAACCAGCATTGTCGATAGCAAAAGGTTATTGAGTGAAAATCGACCATCAGAGAGATATCCATAAGTAAACTGTCCCAGTACTGACGATACATTCATAAGCGCAATCAGCATGGCGCCGAATCTGGATTCCAAACCAGCAGTTGCAGCATAAGAAGGCAAATACAAGCTCGGGAGATAAAACCCCAGACTCTGTGACATAGTAGACAAGATATACATCCAGAAGATAGGTTTCCTGGTGAAGCTCCAATCCGTCTTTGCAAGACTGCTGCGGTGGGAAGCAGGTAGTCGTCCTTTCATGGATGGAAGTAGAGGGCCAGTCATGATGATTGTCGCTACCGCCATAGCTCGCAGAGTAATTTTGTATCCGTATTTGTGTAGTAGAGCTTCGATGATGAAGGGGTATGCTACTCCAGAAGCGCCAGAAGAGCCGAGTAAGATGCCCCAAGCAAGGCCTCTGCGAGCGACCCACCATTCGTTTACCATACTGACAACGGGGTAGAAAATGATGAGGTAACCCACTAAGCGGAACATCAGCCCTGGCATTGATCGGTAGTCAATAAGTTGTACTTACCACCATACATCACACCCTGCGTAACAATCAAAGCTCCTATAGTATCCGCAAAACTGCCTGCCACCATACCCGCTAGACAGATGATCCAACCAGCAACAACCATATGTCTCTGATACATCGGAAACTTCTTGACAAGAGGTGCCATCAATGGTGCGCCCATGTACACGATACCAGTAGCTATACTTCCGATATAGGTGATGAACGGGCTGCCTTCAAATTCCGGCAAGCTAGAGTAGTACTCTTGGAAGATACCGAACGATAGAGGAAAGCCCCAAAGAATAGCTTCGAACATGAAAGCGGCTAATAGGACACGCCAGGCCTGTAGACCGCCGTCGACAGGGGGAAGTGTCTGGTCTGGTGAATTGTGTTCATCGTGAATGCCGTTCTCGGAGACGGAGGATGGGTTGTCCAGGTTCTGTAGCTCGTGAGGACTCTCAGTAGTCGCCATATTGGATGTCAGTGTGGAAGGTGTAGCTTCAAATGTGAGGACATTCTGTTTTGATGACTGCCTCTTGTCGTCGACAGGGCGTGTTGTGGATTCGACAGTAAAGTTCAAACGGTAGACGGGCCGGGTCAAAGAGATTGTTGCGTATTGCGTACTGCGTATTGCGTATACCAACGCGTATACGGAGTACCAGAGCTTTGCATCACTTGGAGAGTGTCAACAATTGTTCCAAAAGTTTAATATTATGCCAATATCAAGCTATCCAAAATCGCTCTCTCACTACAGAGAAGCACATCCACGGTGTCTTCCAAAAAGCTCATTCTCCTCTACACTTTCCTCACAGCGCCGCCTGATCCTGCGACTGCTTAATCCCCTCCACACCCCCAAACCAATCAACCCTACTCTGACACCAGATCTCCACTCTGGGCTTAAACTTCGTATTGTGCAAACTCAAATCATCAATCGTACCCACTCTCGGAAGCGAAAACCCAGGGAACCCAGAACTTCTTCTATACATCAATGTTCCACAGACCTTGCAGAAGAAGTTTGTCATTGTGTTGCCGGAAGCCACGGTTGCGGAAGTCGAGTATTGGGTCAACTTGTCTTCGCCGCGGAGGTGCTTGAGAGAGCTGTCTTTGACGACGAAGGCGGTGGTGAGGACTGAGGCGGTGAGTTTGCGGCAGTCGGTGCAGTGGCAGACGAAGACTTGGGTTAGGTCATCGCCTTCGACTGGCTTTAGTGGAGGTTAGTGTGGTGGTTGAGAGAAGGGAAGGTGGGGTGTGGACGAACCACTTCAAGTTGGACGCTGCCGCAGAAGCAGGATGCGGTTGTTCTTTGGGCCATGATTAAAGCTTGTTCCGGTGGTGTTTCTTTTTGTAAGAGGTGTTATGGAAAGGGATGAATTGGAGATAGGATTCTGGAAATTGGATAGCAGCTTGTCTGCTTGATATAGCAAGCTCTTTGAGATAAGGTAAGGTAAGCTGACGGCATGGAGTAGCATCATAGGTGAGTTCCAGACCGTTCAGAAAGCGGAGGTCGCGGTTATCATTCGACCGAAACCTCCACTTGACCGAGTGTGAGGATTGATGTCGCACGGTTGGCCTGCTTACATATCTCAAGACTCTGCAGTATGAAGCACAATCGAAATTGATGATATAGAAGCTCGGAGACGAAAGCACAGGCAATGGGAAGTACCTGATACATGACTACAGTATGCTCTGTACTGTGGCTGGAGCTTTACTGCGGCTGGCTTCCCTGTGGCGGTGCATATCCGTACCACGGCCATAGTCGATTGTTCAAATTGGAGAGTAGGTGCAGATTCTCACCACAAGAAAGTTGTTCCATCATGCTTCTCTACGTGCGTAGAAGCGTCCTGAATCCTTCGAATTTACCGGGCAGGCAACAACGATCAATCGATCAACCTCCGGCTTCCCCGCGGCTTCCTGCCTTCCAACAACAGCAATCACCATGCTGATAACTCAGATACTCATCTCTCTCTACCTTGTAATGATTACATGCGCGCAGATGACAGACAATCGCATCAAAAATTGGTTAACCGAGCAAATCAAGCAACAAAAGCTATCACCGCTACGATTTTTTGGGAGACATAATGAATTCGACGCTCAATCGCTCACCACACGAGAAATTCTGGATTTTGATTTCAGCGCAGAATGCTCGGGGTTCATGGACTTGAAGATGATTGAGATAGAAAGTTCGGATATTGTGGACAAGATCACTATGATCATTGGAGGACTTGAAGATGAGGCCGGTGAGGAAGAGCTTATACAGCAAGCCATCGAGAAACTGCAGGGTATTGCCACTTTTAGTGACAGGTTTGTATCTTTCCGCCGTAAAAGACACTTTTCCCAAGTGCTGACAGAATACAGTATCACTTTTGACAATGTGTTCATCAACTACGAAGGTATGGATGCCAACTTTCAACGATGGGCAAGCCGGGCAAGATATGGTGGTAGAATAGCATTCGAACTCGAGAACGTCTCCGGCACCTTGAAACCAGAACATCACACAAGATCGACGTCTGACACGCCAAATATCAGCATCCAAGCTATCTGGAGATACAGATATAACCCACCAAAACCCCGCAACACAACCCGTCCTGCCCTTCCACCAACAACAAATCTACACCCTGGCCCAAGACCCATGACCTGGGACCTACGAATCCAACACGCCATCATCGATAGCGAAAAAGGTGTTATTACGCTTGAAGACGACATTAACCAAGTCCCACCTACAATAAAAGCAATTGCAAAGTATGCATTACACGAAACCCTGACCAGACAAGGTAATTTCGGTACGAGCAGGATTCGCAAGTGGGGTTTGGATGAGCCGAATGACGACTTACCGTATGTTGGAGATAGAAGTATTGGTGGGGGTGTGCGAGTGGAACTTCCACCGCCGTATAGCGAGTAGAGGTTGATGTCTTTCGGCAATAGCGAGATGCATGCGGATATGAACTGTTCAGGCTTTGGCGAAACGTGTTTGTAATTGCTTCGATGATACATTGGTTATGATAGCATTGACATGATCGCAATCTTGCTCTACTAGTGGAACAAAGAATGATACTTGATGGCGAGCTGTTAGTCACGTGCTTCACCACCAGACACTGAGACCATCAGCCAACCATGAGCATGGTAAGGCACTCTCAATCATTCCAATTTACATTCACGAGGGCAAGCATGGAAAGAATTATTGGTTGAACGTAAAAAGAGACATTTTCATTTCTAAGCTCCAGCACAAGAATAAGCATCAAATGCATAACGAAAGCTGTAGCTCGCAGACAACAAGATAGAAAAGTGAATGCTTGTTTTGGTCATAGCCCGAACATCCTCCATGCGATTAGCATGGTCGAACACCGGGGCGTTATTTGTCTGCTCCTTTCCCATAAACTTCATCCTAGATCAAGTCTACCCAGCCGCGTCCTAAATCGTGAAAGGGTATGCTCGAACATACTCTTGAGATGCTCAAGCGGGTATCGGAAAGGCTTCCCATCACTCGTTGATGGAAACCGCTTAGAGCTTGTCGTAGTAGTTCTCGTAACCGGGAACCTCGGGCTTGAGACCCTTGCGCTTGCGCATATCCTCGGTGACTTGACCGGGGAGGGTGGTCTTGTCGAGAGGAGAACCACCGGGGAGGACCTGCCAATGGTCGAAGACCAACTGGGGGAAGGCCTGACCGGAGGTGGCGGCACGGAGATCGGCGTTGAAACCGAAGGACTCCTTGACGGGAAGGTAGGCCTTGATG
>SWBL01000392.1:0-42978 GCA_024195585.1 Aureobasidium sp. EXF-3400
GTCACCCACCGTAGTACTAATCTGCCGTTCAACTGCTTATGTATGGCAGAGCGGACGGGATGCCCAGTTTTCAGCTGACTGTGGCCGTACGTGCTTGAAACTAAACTTTGTTAACCTATATACATTGCAGCAATCTATTTGTCAGGGCCTGCAAATTGAATCAATACCATAGGAATCTGATGCCATCCCAGACTCAGCATCACTCGCACGGTTGTGATTGACTAGTGCTATACAACAGTACCATTGCCTTCTCATACAAGCTTTGATTGCGATGATAGCAGAGCATCAAGTCGAGTCAAGTTCATGAGTTTGTTCGGGCACAGGCAGTTCCTTGCTTATCGTCTGTGGCGGCATCTCTTGAACCTGGTGGTCATACGGCAGCTCTGCAGTGTATGCATCTCGCTCACTTGTATGTTCTTGTTTGTGTTGCATATTAGAGGAAGCTTCCGAAGATCCTTGGGAAACGGGTTGGAGGGGTTGTTTCCTCCGTCGTGTTAGAAGGTAAGTGATGCTGGCAGCGATTAGGACCACACCAGCGATGACGCCGATTACGATTCCCGCTATTGCTCCACCAGAGAGACCGGTTTTATGGTGTGTGTTAGAGCTGTTAGGCACCGTCGTTGGAGATGTGGTATTGAAAGTTGATGGTTTGGAGTCGTTATATGGCGTCCAATGATTAACCCAAGACTGTGCGAACAAGGTCTGATCGTTAGAGATGTCGAGTGTTGTAGCACCACTACTCATATTTTGAGGTTGGTAGCCGAGTCCTTGGTTGGAAGCTCCAGGTCCAGGTGCTTGTGCGAGCCACATTGTGTTTGTTTGAGTGTTGTAGCCTAAAAAAGCGCCTTGAAGGAAAGCGCGACCGAGACGCCACTGATCTCCACGCGGCATATTGAAAGGCATGCATGGGAAGTACTGCACGCTCGAAGACACCACAGGAGATGTGAGCGTAAGATTCAGAAGTTTGAATGGGACCTTGATTGTAACATTTGCGTCGTCACCAGGGGCCGGAGTGAAGTGAAATCCTAGATAAGCCGGAGAATTGATGATTGTCTCATAAGAAGGATCAGATGTGTTCCAGAGATAGTACTGAGTAGTCTGATCAAAATAGATGGGAAGTTTTTCTGCCAGAGCTGAGCAAGTTTGGGCAGGGAGATGCAAGCCTGGAGGCATGGGATCCACCTTGACTATCAGAGAGTCTGGCTGCCCCAAAATGTTCATAAGGAGACCTGAAGCGTTGCCAAAGGGAAAGGGGCTGGAGCCTGTTTCGACATTGATTGATATGTCCAGCAGCATAGCGGAATAACCAGCATAGCTCGTATATGGTCCAATAGCTCTTCCCTTGTCGTAGCCACCAAGAATGAGTGACCCACCATAGTCCAACGCTGCGGAGCCAATTTGCAAGCCGTATGAATAGGACGGTATGATGGATTGGTTGTACAGCGCACCAGCGACGATCCAAGGGTCCACGCCATCTTTGTTGTAGTTCAAAGCTTGGGCACTCTGATCGTTACCACTGTTCAGTGCAAAGAAGCCAAGTTCCGGAGCTGCGGTCTTTTGGTTCGGGTAGTCGACGGAGAAAGCGTCAATGGTGGCAAGGTCAACATCGTAGATTGTCTGCTGCTTCTCTGCAGAGCCGATCGTGACTGCTGCAGGATATACAGTCCCTGTGATATTGACAGCGGATGGAGCATCCCAGATGTTTGGAGGCGATGAACTTGGGACGGACGTGTCCGGGTCCCATTCTCCTCCAGTACCACATTGTGGGCCGTAGGGACGGCAAGCTGAGCTCGAAGGTATGTACGAGGCATAGTAGCTGCCAACTAGAAGATCCACCGAGACTTGCTCCGAGGCAATGTTACTGCTGTTTTGGTTGCCGCCCACTTTGATGGTTATTGCGTTCCACGGCCCATCCGGGCCATAAGTCGTCGAACTCCAATTGACTGCAAGATATTGTTGCGCCGTGCTGATCTGAATTTCACTCAGTAGCGCCCAAATTGACACTATCCTGTGCCGTTGGAGAGAAATCTGGAACATTGCAGTGTGCTTCTAATTGAACAAAGAAGGAAGAGGAAGGTCAGAAATGCCTGAGAGCGGTGGAGGTATCGAGCTTACATGGTCACTGCATGCTGCCTTGCGCCAGATCTTTTGGCAAATTGAAAACAGAGCAAGGCTGATACTTGACTGTACTGCGCCATGCGTGAGTGGCTACTGTACATGTCATTCGGCGACCACTCAATCTTGTACATCCCAGTCGGCGACCATTCAATCTTGTGTCGCATTCAATCTAGCAAGGATGCGTCTCCTTGATCTCCTTTGTAGGATCCCTGTAGCATGCCGTGTGTGCGTTACAGTATGAGTGATAAGCCCACATGAGGCTTGTAATAGAGCTTATCTGGCTGTTCAATTAATCTGAGATGGATCCCGTAAGATCGATTGGTTGAGTGGTGGGCCATTTGCGGCATGGGATTGGATCAGAGCATTCTGCAGGAAGACTCAGCCTCGTGCGGCATGGGTGCAACACCAACAATTCGATAGACAACGCAGATTCATGCATCCCATGTGTCCAGGCGGCTAAGCAGCTTGCAGACCTGGATCTTTCTGACTGGTTACCTCTGGTTCGGTCGCCAGGCACCATGATTGAGCGTTCGGAAGAGACATTGAACAGCGAGTTGTACACGTCTTGAAGGTCCACGCATTGGATAATCAGCAGAATTGACGCTGGCTGGAGACCGGCGGTGAAATGATTCGGACCGGGCTCTATTCTTGCATTCAGAAGTCGTGATAATAATTCGGGACACCCAGCTTTGATCTTGGCTTTTTATGACGCTAGTCCAATGACTGTTAGCTAGACAAATATACAACCATAGTCTATTACCTTCGTCAATCCAATGGTCGATTTATGGCTGTGACTGTATTCAGAAGGACATGGCATGGGGAAACTTTTTTCTGATTTCATCCATAGCAGTAACGTGAACAACAAACGCCATGGCGCCCGCCATATGCTAGTAAAGGTACATACAACATCCAAGAGGAGGTCTAGGTATAGATATACAGATGAGATGGTCTCATGACCATGTCGTAGAAGAGGCTGGAAGAGTTGGAAAAGAGAAGCGTAAGATCAAAGGAACCCTCTATTGGCGAGCGGGACCAAGGTTAGCGGCAGATTTGCCAGTCAAACGCTCATACTCGGCGTCATCAATCTCTTCGACGTCCTCGCCAACCTCTTCGATCTGGCGGGGGCGGGCCTCGCGCATTGCGGTGTATTTTTGGCTAGTGTTGCGCTGGATCAATTCCTCAACAGAAACGGCAGGCTCTTGGTCGATAGGGGCAGCGGTGTGGCGGGCTAAACCAGCGTAGTCGTGCTGGACAGCAGCGGGCCACTCAGCAGCGAATTCAGCATCCAGAGGGTTGGTCCATCGGATAACTACTCCTTCGGTAGAGTATAGAGGTCCCGGTAGACCATAGTTGCGTCCTTTTGACTTGGCACTGAGCTGAGGAGGAGGTTGGGAGAAGATTCTTGGAGGTTCGATGACCAGGGAAATGGAGTCGGGAGCGGTACCGCGAGCGTCTTGGGCCTCAGCTTGCGCCATAGCCTTTTCCTTTGCTGATTCAATTGCACGGGTAGCGGCCTGCATCTTCTCATATCTGAGACGCATGCCCTTGAGGGCGACCAAGCTCTCACCAATCTGCTTACGCGATGGAGCATTGGGACCACCCTCCTGCTGCATTTGCTTCATCTTGTTGATAGTAGCCTCCTGATCCTTGATGGATTGCTCGAGCAAGGGCACACCACCATCCTCAGCCTCCTTTGCCAAAGCCAACAGCTCCTCGCGGATGCGATTCTGGTTGTCGTCGTGCTTCTGTGCCATCTTCACACCCAGCTCTTCTTGGTGGCGCAATACCCAGGCGATGTCAGCGATCGAGTTGGCCTTTTGATCCATAATGATGTGTCCGCGCATCTTCTTTGAGGGCATCTTGCGAGCGTCGGGATCGGGGTGTTCCCAGTTGTGTTCGTGCAGCATTCGGAGTTCGCGCAGTTTACGGAAGGCGGCCAGACCTTGTGAGGGCGAGGGGAAGGTGGCAGTGAGCAGGGGGCGCCACATATCCTTGCGCAAAGCCGAGGGGAGGGTCTTCTTTCCAGCAAAAGTAAGCTGCTTGAGGACTTGGTTGTTCTGGGCAGCATTGTCAGATTGTGATGGTGGATCAGCAGATGTAGGCATTGGAAACGCACGTTCATGGAGCGCTCGAGCGAGTAAACGACTTGGTTGGTCCATATTTGGTGGTAGACAAACAGATGGCGGCCGTGGTCGGCTAGCCGTTGGGCCAGTCGGTCGGCTTTGGACGACGACATTGTGATATGCGATGGGACGAGGCCTTGGTCATAAATTCGAGTCGCTATGGAATTGAAGATGCGAAATCGACCCCCGGTCTTGGCGCCGCCTTCTCCGCTTCCCGCAGCAACAGCAACAGCTGCACCTGGTCATCATCATCATCACATGTCGAAACAACAGCACTTCAGCATGCATTCCAATTGCACATTTTCTTCTCAATGAGAGCACACAGCTGTTGTTGCTTCATTCCGACTTTGCACAATGCCAGACGCCGACTCGAATGCTCGGCGAGAGCGACCATGGCTCATTCCTAGTGTATGCCTAAGCTCCCCGCACCTGGGACCAACACACTCCTTCCCTGCTTCTAACTGGAGTAAACACAGAACAGGAAACTTCGCCATCTGCAAGCCATCACTCTCCGCAATCTCGCCTTGTCTCATGAAGCAACTCGTCCTCGCCGAGGCACAATTGACGATGATGGCCTTCCAGCAACCAAGAAGTCGCCAGCTAAGATGCTTGCCTTACGCGATGCCCATTCCAACATGATCCACTCAAAGTCTTCTGATGACCTCCGTCCCATCCACGAATCCGCCTCGTCGCTGTCGCCTAGCCCCACTAAACAGCGCACTCCGCCTCGTCCCTCATTTGCCAAATTGCGCAGAAGAAGTACTCTGGAGTGGGCTGCTTCGACCTCGCAACAACGTCAGAGACGTCTCGAAAATGTCTCTGCCCAAAGAATGGCACACCTGTTCTACTCCATACATATCCCCAAGCAACAAGGTCGGTCAGTGCTGCCGTCCATATCCTATACCTTCTTCCATTGACTCGTAACAAGATCCCATCTATGTCAGCGAGGTCGCTGAGAGGGCCATGAACCCCAATTTCAGGAACATCCATCTTGACTCGACTGATCATCCTCAACTCTCGAGATTGGACGAATTGACCCTCAAATTTTGGGCTAAGAGCGAAGCCATGTCACAATACTGCTTGTTGATAGACATGACATTGAGCATGCGTTCACTTCAATTCATCGGCAAGACTGTGAGCCTCTCCCACAACCTTCCGACTTGCTTCCAATGTTGATCTTTTGCATCTAGTTATCGACCTTTCACCACCCATTTCCACCTAATTGTGTCATCTTCCACCTGACCGACGGCTTCTATACTGCTTTTACCGATGCGAGAGTCGATGAGCCCCTGAACCCTTTCCAAGATGGTCCTGTAAAAATCTCCAACTCTCGTACATTACCTACTTCATCCTTCGATGCTCTTTTACGCCTCTCCAAGCTCGACGACAGCGTTCAAGATGCTCTGGCTCTTCGAAAACAGCTTGCTTCAGATTTAGAACAGACATTGCAGGATAACAAGACCTCACTGGACAACAAGACGCAGCTCTCCGAGACGACTGATTTTCTCAAAACCATCGACTTTGCCACTGCAACTGTAAAGAAGCAGCTAAAAGCACTCGAGCAGAAACGTGACCAGAGGCGCAAAGCTCTCCAGAATCGCAGGGATCTGCTTGCGCGCGACTCTGCATTGCGGAAGGAAATACTGTCGCAGGTTGAAGCTGGCAAAGATACCATCTCTGAATTAACCGCTCAACACATCGGCGTAAAAACGTCCATCACCCAACAACGCCGCCGCATAGCGCACGACCTATCGAAAATCTACCCGATCGCGCCCGTGCCGAACCAGAGTTTGGCTTTCACCATCCGTGGCATGCACCTACCCAATTCCGAAGCATTGGACACAGCAACTCCCGAATCTTTGGCCGCAGCTTTGGGTCATGTCAGCCATGTCATCCAACTTCTATCACTCTACCTAGGGGCCATCCTCCCATACCCTTGCCGACCACGTAGCAGTACATCCACAATCCTGGACCCTATTTCCATCCTCAATACCCCCAGTGCAACCTCCAAAGCCGTCTCTGATGAAACCGCTGCCCGAACATTCCCGCTCTTCATGAAAGGTGCTGTACGCTTCCGCTTCGAGTACGGCGTTTTCTTGCTGAACAAGGATATCGAGATATTGTTGTCGACGCATCTTGGGGTCAGAGTGTTGGATATTCGACAGACGTTGCCGAATCTGCTGTACGTGTTTTACTGTGCCACGGCGGGCGATGAAGAATTACCTGCCAGGAAAGCTGGTGGTGTGCGAGGCTTGATGAGGATGAAGGCACATGAACGTAATTCTACAGAAGAGGAGCGATGGTAAATATGTAGTACAGCACTCCAACGCCTAGCCATCTCTGCAGGGGCTGACAAGTCGGGCTGCGTTTGTCCACCATAGCAAGTAGTTTGACTTGGAAGCACCAGGCAAAGTATCCTTCGGGGTCTTGTCTGTTCAACCTCTGGTTTGGCTCGGCATCCTGGATAGACATAGCATACTTGTGCAAGATATCAGCGTTCCCACCTTTGCCACACACGCTTAGTCTTATATCACAAAAAAAACGGCACGGTCAAGACACAATAGTAGGAGAGAACGTATCAATACGGACGAGATGAATGAAAAGAGAAATACCAAAAAAGATTTCAGACATCCATAAATTCGCCTTTTTTCTTGTTCCCTGATATCTCCAAGCCCCCAGATCCCAATGCAAGCGAGTGTTGTTATGTGAATGTCGTAGTATCAACTCTTTTTTCTTTTTCTGTTTTCAAGAATGCCACTTTTCTTTTCTTCTCTCTCTCAGACATTCACAGAAAATTCCTCCTCTCTTTCTTCTTTTCTTTGTTCTCGTCTTGCCCCTACTGGTTCCCATTAAACGCCAAGAGTATTTTCCCCATTTGCATACATGAAGATGGTAATTTGATTACAGCATTGATTCCAACAAAATATCGATCATGGTGGTGACGAGCGAATGAAGAGAAGAGAAAAAAGGTGTGTTCGTCGCTTCGTGGGTCGGGTTCGTAATTTCTCTCGGAAAAGAGATGGATGTCATCAATTCAGCGAAGCGATCTAGGCCACAGCGGTGACTGAAGACTCGGCACGGCGGTCGGCGTGGACGGCTTGTGTTTCGAGGGCACTGGCCATTACGTGGGTCACTAATGCATCGGTTAGCTCGAAGAGATACAACCAGCAGGGTCAGGACTAAAACTTACCAGGCCAAACAGCTGCCTTCTCAAGCATCTGCGCAGTCATGCGCAAAATCCTACTGCCGAGTCCGCACTTGGACAACCCATTGAGTCTGTCTAGAGGCGATGGGATGCCCATCGACCCGTTAGGGTCTAGAGAGTCCACCTCGTGAGCGAGCATCTTGGCTTGCATGGCCATTTTCTCCTCCATCACAGTACAAATGCTTTCCATCTTGGTTAACAGCTCCACATCTTCGGTGTCGAGCAGCATAACGGCAGGCACCTGACCGTAATCTACATCAGCCTGGCCCAGCACGCCGACGTATCGACCAATGCGCTCCTGAACCGTGGTTTCCCATTCGGCCAGCACTTGAGCACAATCAAGGAAGCAGATGGCTGATTGAATGGGCAATTCATGGGCAGAAGAATCTGCGAACGTCAAATTGCATTTGGACGAGATGACGAGCGAATCGGCTGCGTAGAAGGCAGCTTTACGCAGATGGCGTTCGCGCTTAGAACTGTGCCCTGATGAATGTGCTTGGCCGTGTGAATAAGCACCTTGCAAGAAGTCTGGCGAGTCTCCAGACGAGCCGTTTGATGAGTGATCAGGAGACCCGGTCTGTGCAATGTCAATTCCACAAGCAAGCTCTTCTGACATGGCTTCAAAGTCGCGCTGCCAGAAGGCCTCTTTTGAACGTCCGAGGTTGACAAAAAGCCTTACGAAAGCCAAGTCCAGTAGAGGAATACTGTCAGCTGCCAAAGGACCCAAGCCGAAAGGATTCGGTCGCTGCAGCTTATGACGATCATTGGCTTTCCATGCAGCTTGCCATGCATTCAACGCCGGCTCGATGTGAGCTACCATGGCCTCGGTTTCTTGAGCAGTCCATTGACGTCCGATGTGCCTGCTTCTTGTCTCCCAGATGTAGTTGTGAAGAGCGTTGATCAAGATCAGGCATCCAAATGTGCTTGGTCGGAGCTGGCTGCTCACTCCGTTCGAGTCACCGTTGGGGCTGTATCTGTTGTAGCCATACATGTTTTGTTGTCTCTGATTGGCTGTCAATAGATCACTCAACGCTGCAGAGAACGGTGTGGCACTAGCTTCGGCAGCTTGGGCACCGCCTCTGGCAGCCCACTCTCGAGCACTATCTGCTGTCCAGAGCTCCTCATCGCAAGGTAACGCAAGGAGAATCTCTGAGTTGGTGATGGCTGGTGTCTGATTGTATGCGATCACAAGCAAGCTGGAGAGTATAAAGATAGCGAAAAGCGTTCTTTTGCGCTCTTCTGCTTCTTTCCATTTCAACCACTGAAGATGGACATTTGTGTGGCCATTGAATGGCGAAGATCCGTCTTCCATATTGACGTCTGGCTTCTCTTCTTTGACATCGCCAAAACTGTCCTGGCTGCTAGCTGGATGTGCCAGTTCCGCAGCACGAGCGAGACTGACTAATGCTGCGCAATGGTTGCTCGCAATATCGGCTGCAGTCTTGTCACCACAGTAGTGACCGTAGATGACGTTCAGCAGCATTGCTTGGACCAACCACAATGGTGTGTTGTGCGAAGAGTTTTCCGTACCGAAGTATTGCCCACCATTGACAGCTGCGGACATGTCGGCCTTGCGGCGCTCTTCGAGATAGAGCTGAATCATTTTCTTCGCTGAATCGAACAACTCTTTCGAGGCCTGGTGATCGTACTCATACAAAGCCCCAATTGCAGCCATGGCTAGAATAAGGCAGCCGCCACCACCGACTACGCCACTATGACTGGCAGGAGCCTGAGAGCCAGCGCTTCGAAGGTTCATCATATATTCGGGTGAGTCAAAAGATAATGTGGGTATGTGAAGGAACGGCAGGTGGGAGTGGAAGTACTGGATGTACGCATTGATGTAACGTTGCAAATCGGCAGTAGAAGGAAGGTTCGGTCCTTGAGGCCTAGGTGATAGAGGTGAACTAACGGACGGCTGCGAGAACTTTCTGTGGCTGAAGGCGGATTGTTGTGAGAGACTCTGAAGTAAAGCTTGACGAGTGGCCTCTGTGATAGAATCTGTGGAGATGGAGGTCACGGAGCTCTGCCTCGCACTGTCTGGTACCGATGACGAGGAGATGCTAGGGCTGTCGGAATCAAAATTGGAAAGTGATGGTTGCTGGAATTGGTTGAAATGCATGCCACTTAGTGAGTCAGACACGCCAGAGTGCATCATGAGAGTGTCCATCTTGCTATCCGTTGTCGAAGACGGATCATGCAAGTTTTGCGGCGAGATGGTGTTCAATGGAGGATCAATAGATGGCAGGCCTGTACCAAGGATGTCCAGATTGAGGGCACCAGGAGTCATCAGAGCCTGCATGTCGTTCGGATTCCAACCAGCCTGTGAGACATTGATGTGAAAAGGATTATCGGCCACAGTTTCAGAATAACCACTCTGGCTGGCAGTACTGAATTGGGATGGCGATGACTGCTCGATGGCCTCGTTGTTGGTATGCGAGTGCATTTGTGCTGAATCCCCCCAGTCTCGCATCCAAGCAAAATCATCGCCTTGACCAAACAGATCGAACTGGTTCATATGGAAACTTTGAAGATTGATAGGTTGCGATGCTGTTGAGGCAGCAAAGTGCAGCTGAGCAGGATTTACCGTGTTCCCTCCTGGGGTGAAGAGTTGTTCCAGATCGCTTGGTTGCATGCTTGTGTATGCCGGCGCCGTGTGGATGTGCGTCAAAGGCTCGCCGAAATCTACATGAGAAGTATGAGTATCAACACGAGAAAGGTCGAAACCGTCTTGTTGATTCATCCCGGTATGTGTCATACTGTTTATACCATTCAGGTCCAGGTTTGAGGGGCGTTGTTGATTGTTCATGCTCATGCGGTGATGAGCCATACTGGCATGGTTAGACCTTTGTGCGTCAACTGGAGCCACGACTCCCATCAATCCGAGGGATCCTAGGTCCAAATGGCCGAGTGTGTTTGCTCGAGGTCTACCCCCTGCGTTTACAGCGGCTGTACCAGCATTGGCTATTGAACCTTTCCTCACACGGCCTCCGTTGACAGGTCCGCTGGTACTTTCGCGCCTGTTGTTCTTCGGTCGACTGGACGGATTATTCGTGAAGTGCAGCTTCTGTTGGTGTCGCAGAAGCAGGTCTCGACGGGCGAAACATCTTTTGCACTCCTGGCACTCAAAAGGCTTCTCCTTGGTATGCGAGCGTTCGTGACGTTTGAGATGTTCCAATCTAGCGAATGAACGGCCGCAGGTGCCACAAACATGTGGTCGTGGCTTGTCCGTCTTTGGGGGAGGAAATTTGGATTGTGCTTTGGCGGGTTGGTTGGCAGGCGCTGCAGTCATGTTAGCGGGTGTCGTCCAGGGCCGTGTAGGCAGCTGTACCATTACCGGCGACGGCCGGGTCAGCGTTCCCTGGAGAGATACCATCTGGCGATTGATCCATTGTTGGAAGCTCGGTGGGAATAAGATTTGTTGATTTGCTGTCGTCCTGGAGTTGGGGCGCCAGACAGTGGGCAGAGGACGAAAGTCCGAAAGATGGAAGTATGGGGACGGCGCAAGGGAAAGAAGACACAAGCAACGAGTCAAGAGAGCGGTGTGGGGAGTCCGGTATAGCCGAGATTAAGCTTGAATCAGTATACGACTCGGGCAGGATAGAATGCGTGTAGAAGCTGGCAGGTAGAAAGAAGGAGGCTATGTTTGGAGTTCAGGCGTGGGGCGCGCCGGGACTTTGGCAGAAGGACAGCAGATCCGGGCGTAGGAAGAATAGATTGGTAGATTCGAGCCTGACTCTGCTAGAGTTTGGCCGGCGTAACGGGGGAACGCCTTCCTCAGGGACCTGTCCAAAGGCCGGGGGATCCAATTCGGCTTTGGCCTGGAGGGAGCAGAGAATGGCCTCGACGCAGCAGGTCAATGCAAAAGTCGCTAGAGCAATGTTTGAGAGTGAGTGGTGAGAAGTAGGAAGGGGAGGGTGGACGGTGAAAGTGGGATGTTCCTCGAAGTCGAAGCGGATTAGGGAAAGCGCGACGGGTGTTGCGCAACAAATCTGGGGTTTGGGGAAGACAAGGGGGTCGGCGGCGGTAATATTGGACAATGCCCTCGGTCTTGTCGATGCCTTGAGCCACAGAAGTCACCGCACATATGAGAGATGATGGGGTGCTGGTCTGGCAATTGCTCACGGTAAAACTGGAGCTCTGACGACAGCTAACAGCACCTGGTGCTAGCAGCAGCAGCAGCAGCCTTCATGTACAGCAAATGGCCAACGAGCTCAGCGGCGTAGCATGATGTGCAAGCGCTTGGACGCGCCTTGGCGACTTGTGCCGCCGTGCGAACCGCTATCCCTGTCCGTCCTAATACCTCTAGCCTCAGCCGGGCCTAGTGCGCTCGAACAGATCCGCTGGCGGAGCCTGGCGCTCGACCACCTCATTCTTGCCGTGGAGCTCCCTCTCGTGCTCCCGCGGGGCCTGCATATTGATTATCGATGCTGTTCGCAAAGCGCTGCTTTTTGCTTCCACATGTCGCATAACCGAAACCCACATGCCCAACCTCTAGGTCAGAGGCACGGTCCGACTCTCACCTCGCCGATCCGGTCCAATATGAACGACCGATGTTGATTCGGATAGCCATGCTGATGGCTGTTTATGATGATGCTTCAGGAGCCATGACGAACCAGCCTTTTTGTGCTCAATGCCTGAGCAGCTGACCGCTGACCAAACAGGAGACTAGGCTGCTTGCATCGCTACTCTATTTCCCACAATAACACTCGGATTCGGCCTTCCCGAGTTCTTACCAAACCATAATCCCGCGCTGCATGGGACTCCCCAGACCATTCAAAATCAGCCGTTTTTCATTCTGGCCCGAGGCCAACAAACCCTGAAGGGTCCTTATGCAGGTGCAAGATGCTTGGTGACCAGCACTTGCGTTTATCGAGACAGGTCTTTGGCCATGCTGTGGTCGATCCGCGCTGGTGTATTGTACTAAGGTACAAATCCTCAGTGTGTACGAACTTGCAAGCATCCCAATAGGCTGTTCAATCTAGGTCAGCGCGCGAGCTCCATAACTCACGCCGAAGTCGCCGCTTGTCTTTGACACGGATCAAGACGAGTCTAAGCCACGACTAATGGCAAGCGCGACTTTTCGAAACGTCATGCAAAACTCGGAGATGTGGCCCGGTACACAAAACATTACTCGGCAGTCTCCGGACCTGCTCATGTATGTATGTCTCTGATCTGGTGGCTTTATTTCGTGTGCTTTGTCAAACCAAGGTTAAGACTTTCTGTCAGTCTCCGTTAGAGATCGTCATTCGGCTCGGCTTCTAATGCATCATAGCTTGCCATATGTGAGTGTTCAAGAGAGACGTCAGCAAGTTAAGCGCAGCCAATTCAGCGCCAAAAACATGGAGAACATGGGGCCGTCTGGGGGCGATATGTCACGCGCACGGGTTTGCACGATTCATGCGCCTATACTTGCACTAATTGGGACACCATCAGCCACGCGCTGCACGGTGTGCCTCGTCATCCGGAGGCAGCACCTTCCTTCTTCATCTGGGAGTCACTGCTTGTCAGCGAGCCCTACCTTTGAAATGCATGAACCTTTATTCACGCAAGACATCTCATTCGTCCGTCGCGGTGTCATTGTACAGATCTCCTGCCAATTCTCATAGCATGATGTTGATCCGATCTATGTGGAGGTGGCTGAAAGCCTGCCTGATCTCGAATCCTCCGAGCAAATATGACACCTGCGAGTGCAGCATCAAAGCGGCGCGGTTCGTGGATAAAAAGCCCTCGGACGGCTCATTCTGTCTCGCGATACCTCTGCCCACGGGTCGAAAGGCTTGTCCAATTCCAGTGAGAAAGCACTGCTCTATATGAGCAGTTATAGTTGGGACCTGCACTAATGTTTCCTCTACACTTGGGGTCTCCGCTGTCCCTGCATTTCTTCTCAGGACAGACTCGCTATGGTGAAATGATCGGAACATGGGGAGCGATGGCGTCTTCTCTAGCGAACATGCGTCTGTCCAATATACTCCTTACTGCTCATACGCTTAGAAGCATGAGCGGCTCAGGCAGTTTACTTCGCAGGACTTTTGCACGGGATCCACTCTTACATTGATTCGGCGAGAGTGACCATCCAAATGTCAAGTATCTTAGAGATATGCATTTGCTCACTTCCTCCAAAGCCCAATAGCAGGCATAATGATATACTCGGTGCATCTGGTGGCCTCACGTCGGCAAATGACTGGCTCAGCAATGTGCATGAGCTCGAGTCACTTCGCTACTGCAATGCATCCCACTTCGCGTTGTGCGACCAGTGATGTGGCAGATCATCACCCCACTAGCTCTGCAAGGAATCGCCTTCTACAATTCAATCGGCTTTCCTATTCAGGGATTTGACATGCGATATGAATGAATGTGCTGCTCTGCGGCTATATCGAAAACACTCCACATGGGTAAGCCTCGCTGCGACAAGACACAATCACTCCTCAGTCAACGGGTGCTGTACGTGTCCTCTCGGCATTGAGCATACTGGGGATCGTAACATCGTACGCCCTACCGTAGTCGGATTCCAGCATCCGGCAAAGCCCTTGGCGCATGAACTTGTACAAGCGGTTGAGAGCATGCCACTTTCGTACCCTGTGCTGCTTGGAAATGCTGGCGCTTTCTGCACTGTGAGGCAATGTAAACTGAATAGAGGTCGAGTGGACTCCCAAACAGCCAGCTACACGGCGTCACATAATGGCATTGCTTGCATCATACCAATAAGTGAAAAGGGCTCCAAACGGCCGGCTATCTGCACGCACGAGATATGCGGGCTCAGGCAGCATTTGGTCCCACAGTATGACCGACGTGCCTGCGAGTTTGGTTCCGAGAGAAGAGCCAGCCAATTGTTTTCGAGCCCTACGGAGTGCGCTCTGGCGAAGACTTTAAGTACGGCTATCGGTAGGTCGGCCTTTGAATCGAACAGCTGCATACGCCTCGCGTACCAGACAGGGACTTCGCGTTACTGGGTGTGCTACATGCTGCCTCGGTCAGCACTACCTGCAGGAATTGGGGGGCGCCGGCGGTCACAACGTCGTGTATTATGAAGCGACACTCGTTGCACCTTGTCAGCAATCCGGGGAAGGTTGGCCGAGAGGTAAGACACGACATGAGATCCATCAGGCATTTGCGAAGCTATCTCGATCGATTTGGATGCCTCGTATGACCGTTACCACTTGTCAAGTTCAGGGTTGGCATGTAGGGATGTCAGACGAGCCTTTTGAGCATGGAATCCTTGTTTTCGCAAAAACAAAGATTGCGAAGGGGCCGAGCCGGAATGCGATAAAGACATGAGCATCAGGCAAAATGAGAGCTGCTACGCTGGGTCGAACAACGGACCTTAGGATAACTGCAGAAACTGCAATCCCACGCTCTACCACTGAGCTACAGCAGCCGATGAAGTATATCTTTACAGATACGCAATATATACTATGTTGTTAGTGTTACATAATAGATCACAACTTGCACGGCGATCGTGAACATATATTGTACCTCACATGAACGCACTTAGGAAATCGAGGTGAAAATTTAATGCTCTCCATAGACACATGGATATGGCGCAACGCCTTTCGAGCGATCGCTCCGCGAGAGGCGATTCAACTATAAAGAGCGCAATCGGACGGAACGTCTACAGTAGGAGGCCATGGCTTCGTGACCGGCGACCGCCAGCCTTGCAGTCGTTCCGTAGCTCCCTTCTGGGTCTCATCCGGACCGTGGCGCAGGATAAAACGTGTAAAAGGAGTCTTGTTGTATGCAGAACTTTCCGTGTGACATACTCCCATGATTTGTGAGGAAGCTCTTGAATGAAACGGCCTACGCAGGAGCGGCTGGCGTTGGGTGGCATCGACACTTGATCCACATTCACTGCTACCACGGAAACTTTTCCGTATGACATAATTAGCCGCTGCGGTATACCTGCCTGTTATGGGCTCAGCTTGCGTCCTGCTATTGACGAAGAACAACAGGAGTGTGCGACTGTATCAGTCAAGATGTTCCGGGTCTTTCTGCCGAGTCGAACCTTGGGCTGGGGCACATGGTGGAGCGCTGATGTCTAAAAGCGAACACAAAGATCATCACGGAGAGAAGAGCGCGGAGACAGCGGAGAACGGTTTGACAAAGCAGTTTGTCAATTTCTGGACAAACTCCTCCACCTCATTTAAACATTTGCCTGTAACTACGTGCAATCTGGACGAATAACAGTAACTAGCAAACCTCTGGCTGTTAAATGGCTAAGGCGGCCGAGGAAAAGAAATCATTTGGACATCTACACACACACACACTGAGATTGTGTGCACGAGTGATGAGAGCGAATGACGCTTATCTCTGGCTTCGAGACGCCTTATCGCGGCGAACAGCAGCAAGTCTGGCCATGTGATACGCTCTTCTCCTGGGCATCCAGACGGTCCTTGACCATTATCAGCATCTAGCGTTGAGCTATGGGTTGGTTTGATTGATTTTGGCGTGTCGCTCTCAAACGTACTCGTCTTGTGAGCGTCTATCGCCCGTATCTTGTGGTTTTGTTATGGATTCACATTGAGTCATCCTACACATGTCTATCACCTATCTTTACACCCGCTCGTGACTCTTCCTTCTTCCCTCCTACACCTGTTATACCTTTATCCTGTTCAGCACTTGACCGCCTCCCTACTTCCCTACAAACACCGTAACGACGCCAGATTCCCCCTCCTCCGACCATGTCATGGCAGGCGCTCACCTTCCAGCCTGAGCTGCCGCCTCATTGCACACCAACAAACGACTTCCTATACCGCTTCTCGAGTACGTTCCACACATGCGTCCCGACGCCTCTAGCATTCATATCGACACTACTGGGCACGCTTTCCATCGTATCATGGCTATTCGCACAGATGCCACAAATATACAAGAACTACACTATTAAGAGCACGTCTGGTCTATCTATCTTCTTCCTGGTCGAGTGGTGTGCGGGAGATGTCAGCAATCTGCTAGGAGCCGTCTTCACAAAACAGGCAACATGGCAGATGATAGTAGCAGGTTATTACTGCCTCGTAGACTTCTTGCTTGTCGCTCAGTGGGTCTGGTACGAGCGCCTACGACATGGATACAGGATTCGCCAAATGTGGCCGGACAGCGATGGCAGCGATCATCCTGGCCGAAGTCAAGAGATGGTCATTGAGGGCATGCCAGCGATGAGTCGCGAGGATACGTTCGAGAGCGTAGACAGTTCGGAGAGAAAGAGCTCGGCTCAGGATATCAAAACGTCTGGTAACGGAAAGGCAAGCATGTGGCGTATGCCAGTCTTCGGAGACGCCAACGAGAAGTACGGATCATCCAGGAGTCCACGTACTATCAACCGTGTCCAGGCTTCGTCTTCCTTCCAATCGCCATCTCCTCGGACTGTGCTGTTGTTGGCCTGCTTGATTTCTCTTGCCCAAGCGTCGCCACTGAACTCCAACATCCACCATCCTCACCACCATGAACCTGCTAGCAAGACCTCGAATCTGGCAGCCGCTGGCACTGTTCTTTCCTGGTTGTCGACACTTCTATATCTGGGCAGCCGATTGCCACAACTTTACAAGAACTGGGCGAGGAAATCGACGGCAGGCCTTAGTGCTCACCTCTTCATCGCCGCTTTCTTCGGAAACCTTTTCTACAGTACTAGCATGCTGACAAACCCCAATCTTTGGGCGGACGCACCTGCTTATGGCTTGCATGGTTGGGTTGAAGATACACCCAACGTGCGTCATGACTGGCTCATGCGTGCTTTACCATTCTGGCTCGGTGCAGCCGGTGTGCTTATCATGGATGCCGCTGTCGGTGTCCAATTTCTGATGTACGGCGAGAGTGAAGACTCGAAGGTTGTCGTACTAGAAGAATCTGGTCATGAGAACTGGCGCTGGCGTAGAGTTAGTGGCTGGATGCGCGGCTGGGTGCCTAGTTTTGGCGAGCCTGTTGGCAGGTCGGAAGATGCTAATGAGCGGGACGCTCTGCTTCCTCACACAGCAACTCAAGGTTATGGAGCTGCTTCTAGAGCATGATAGATGATGGATGGTCTGTTTCTCTCAGACCTGAACGAATACATGACGAGACATATGAGGGCTATATATAGAGCTGCTTGCAGTTTGGTTTGGTTTTTGGGCATTTCTATGGCGCTTTTAGGTCTGTAATGCTTGCCATGATCTGGGAAGGAAGTTGCACAGATGGATACTGGCGGTTTGACTAGAATGATATTGATGACTCGCATGTAGGGTATGGCCAACATAGCGTTAATGAAGCCTAACTCCTACCCTTGCTTCACATGCCAGCTCCGGCTTTTAATATTTCTTTACACTTTGGTAGATGTGTTGATTTGGGACAACGTCTTTTTGGTTTTTGCTAACACAAAGTGGTCTCTGTCAGCTTCGGGTAATGTTCCTTTGACCCCTCTCGCTTCCAACCTTGACTTATTTGCTGCTTCACGTCTTCCACAGGCGCCTGTCGACGATCTTCGTTGCGCGGTTCTTGTCGGGCATCACGGCGAGTACTCCATTTTCGTATCGTTGTACGATCGAATGCGAACCATGATGTTTGACACCATATCTGCCTTAGTCGGCGAGCTGGCTGTTTCAGCCTTTGATCTAAAGATACGGTGGAGTTGTAAGCGTCTGAGAATTGTTGGATATGATGAAGATTGCTATCGGTGATGCGGTGAGGATTATTGCTCTCGGGCAATACTGCTGTTCCTGCTCATCATGTCCACCTACTTGCTTGAATAATACGACTTCAGCAGAGTCCTGCCAGAACAAACTCCGATACCTACTTGGTTGAATAGACTATGCTTTGTTCCTTATCAAACATCCTATCAATTGTGTCTCGAGCCACCGAGGCTTCTTCATCGGGATGTTTCGATGCATTCATAGAAGCAATCTCCACAGTCTCTTGTCAAAAGAGCCTATCAAGACGGTGAACGAAGTCATGTACATACTCGACTTCTTGAAAGGCAGTTTGCGGAGATCCTTGTTCAGGTCGCATGATCAGGTGTCGGATATGTGCAGTTCCACAAGTGGCAAGATGGCACTTTTCGGAACAAAGTCTTTAGCGCTCTCCTTATGGAGGCATCAGCTGTGTGAAAGAACTCGAGTCATTCAAATAGGCAGCTAGTGAGGTCGAGGTTGACAACAAAAGACTCAACCAGGAGGCGCAATCACATGACAGTCAACATGTGAAGCCGGAAGCCTAAAGGCATAAACATGATACTTCTTGTTGCCCGAGTGAATTGGAAGACTCGTCCATGGCAAGACGGGTTTGCGCAGAAAACACGACAGACGCAAAGTCACAGCAGAGCACACTCATGCCATCGAAGCGTCACGGCAGCGAAAAGCAAGTGAAGGCTAGACCTTCCAGAGCACCTGAGTGGGCACAGGCTTATCTATGAGCAAGCTTATCTCCTCCAAGCTCCGGTACGCTCTCTGGTCGTGACAGCATCGAGTTACTGGCACGTCACCCGTCGATAGCGGTGACTCAGTCGCTCATCAGATTGAAAGAGATTAGGGGCAATAGAGGACGAAATAGAAAAAGCAGGAGGGAGAAGAGTCATCAGCGCCGTCTCAGATTTGTCGCAGTCGTGACCAAAGTCGTGATCTTGTGCCAAAAGAGCGGGTCGCCGCGACGATCAACGTGCTGCTCCTCTGATTGCGGCTTCAATCTGCATTCGCGAGTTGCAACCCCTCCTACTTTCCCTACAACACCAACCTCCCTCGCATCTTGTGAATCTACACTACACCACCGTCGCCTTGCCGCTTGCTGCCTCTTGCATTCTTCTTCGCGTGTCCATCCTTTGTCGACAACGAGTACCCCGTTCTGCGGAGTTACAATCCAGCACCGTTCGATCCAGGCTTCGCTGCCGACTGACTCGACCGCCATCTGATCCAACCGGCCTTCGTCCACGTCTTTGCCTTATTCGCTTCTGTTATCACCTTCGACTTCTCTAAACTTCTTGTCGTCAACCGTCGACTTCTACTTGTTGTCGACCCCTCGTCGACCCCGTATACTTCGACGCCATACCCCGAACCGCCAGCTTTTGCCCCTCCGTCGAACACCGCTTCCCCTCCTGCAGTGACCCTCGAGCCGTTCACTCCGGATCACACAGATGCATTGCTAGCCGCCCTGCTCCAGGCCCTTCAGTCCAAACACTGCCCTGCCGAGCTGTTACAACATGGCCACACATCGCTCCTCCGCAGGACATGGTCGTCGCGAGGCCCAAGTCATCGAGGTCCCTGTTGGCGACTTCATCCGCAAGAATGAGATTGGCAAGGGCAGTTTTGCTACTGTCTATCTCGCCTCTCACAGGGTGCGTAACTCAGATCTTCTGTACTGACATGATCCTTATTACTAACTTGTATAACAGAAGCGCAAGTCGTACGCCGCTATCAAGTCAGTCGTCACAGGAAAGCTGACGGGAAAGTTGAGAGAGAATCTTAACTCCGAGATTAATATCCTGAGAAAACTGCAGCACCCTCATATTGTCGCCCTGTTTGAATGCGTCGACACTCCGCAGCATATCCATCTGGTCATGGAGTACTGTCAAATGTCGGATCTGGCTGCTTTCATGAAGGGTAGAGCTAGGATTGCTACCCTGCCTGAGACGCACGACATCTTTGACAGATACCCAAATGCGCCTAATGGCGGTTTGCATGAAGTCCTGGCCCGTCACTTCCTCAAGCAGATTGCCAGTGCACTTCAGTACCTGCGCAAGTACAACTTGATCCATCGCGACATCAAACCGCAGAACTTGTTGCTTAACCCGCCTCCAACGTACATGCAAAAGCAAAAGCCAGAGGACGTGCCTTTGGCAGCAAGCGAAAACTCTCTCATTCCTGCTGTCGGTGTGGCTTCTTTGCCCATGCTGAAGCTTGCTGACTTCGGTTTCGCTCGTCATCTTGCCAGTACTTCGCTGGCCGAAACTCTTTGTGGTTCCCCTTTGTATATGGCCCCGGAAATCTTGGCTTATCAGAAGTACGACGCCAAGGCAGACCTGTGGTCCGTAGGTACTGTGGCCTACGAGATGGTGGCTGGAAGGCCTCCTTTCAAGGCGACCAATCACGTCGAGCTGCTTCGCAAAATCGATCAAGCACAGGACGTGATTCAGTTTCCTGCTGGTTTGGCTGTTTCTCGGGAGTTCAAGGACACAATCAAATCTCTCCTGAAAAGACAACCTACACAGCGCGTCAGCTTCGAACGATTCTTTGAAAGTTCTACAATCGTCGGCGACATCCCTGGCCTTGTCCCGGTGGACAGACCACGTGTTGCCGACGCGTCTGAGTCTGACATCGCCATGTCCGCTTTGAGTCTTCGTTTGCAGCAGCAATCCATAAACAGCCCTGAGCAAGAAATCGACAATGTTGGTAGTGGACAAGCTGTGCGTGATCCATTTTCAGGCATGATCAGAAGGCCCACAGCTGCGACTGCCTCGCCAAGCGTTGAGCCTACTAAGAGACCTGAGATGCCCATCAACCGTCGACAGACCGAAGCAGCTATTCCTCCCTCGACGACTCCAGTTGAAGCGAAGCGCCGTGATGACCAGATGGAGCAAAAGAGGCCACCACTGGTCCCGACCGCCACTGCTCCCTCGCGCCAAGAGCTTCAGCACGTAGCCCCTATTAACCAAGGCAGAGCTAGCAACCCACGTTATATTCCGTCTCCCGGTTCCTCGGCTCCACAGACCTCGCCCATGCATGACAAGATCTCTCGAGAGTCGCGCGACACGAACACAGCCCATGACTTGACATTTGAGAAAGAGTACGTTATGGTTGAGAAGAAAGCAGTTGAAGTGAATGCCTTTGCCGACGAGCTCGCGGATCGCAACAGACAACCGGAGAATCACACGAACGGTATGACTCGTCGTGCGACAGCTCCGGTAGTGCCTGGCGTAAATGTCGTATCGAACGTATTGAAGACAGTTTCTGGCAGACAAACAAGCACACTTCATGGTCGTCGTCCTTCTTTCGAGCAACGTGGTCAAACTCCCACACCCACAGACTATCTATCGCGAGCTTTGAGCGCAGCCAACAATCGTATTCGCCAGGCAATTATTGGACAGCCACAGGGTATATCGCCGCCTCAAGGATATGCTGGCTTTCCTGCATCTTCAGCACCCCCTCTACAGTTGACTATCGGCGATGGAAGGAACTCGCCGAACAACGTCGACGAGGACACTCGGTTGCTTCAGATCGTGGAGGAAGGCGCAACTCGCAGTGATGTGGTGTACGGATTTGCAGAAGTCAAGTACAGACAATTGCTTCCCGCAACTCCTTCTGCCGAAGACAGAACCACGATTCGTCAGATCAGTGCCTTGGAACAGCCTCTCAACACTGGCGAGGACGCTGATAACCAAGATCTCACACAGGTCGCCATCGTGGCAGTGGCAGAGGAAGCATTTGTCCTTTATGTCAAGGCCTTGGCCATCCTGGTGAAGACTATCAATCTCGTCAAGTACTGGTGGGATCGTCAGCGCAGGATCGACACTCCACCGGGATCACTTCCATCAAGACTCGGCGAAGTTAAGCAAAGTTCCTTCGAGATGAGCAAGAAGATGAACAATGTCGTCCAGTGGGCTCGCACACGCTTCAATGAGAGTCTCGAGAAGTCTGAATTAGTTGGGCGCCGTTTGATCGAAGCTCAGAAGCAGCTCCCAGCTAGTCACCCAGGACATCCCGAGAATCATGGCCAGTTACAATCATCAGGATCTGGCAATACCTTGACTGCGGCTATTGACCACATTCAACTGACCAGCGGTATCACGGCCGAGAAACTGATGTTTGATCGTGCAGTTGAGATGAGCCGTGCTGCTGCTGTCAACGAGCTTGTGGGAGCCGATTTTCCTGGCTGCGAGCTCAGTTACATTACGTCAATCATGCTCCTGGAAGCCGTCCTCGAAAACGATGATGAGCCCCTGCTCTCGAAAGCAAGTATGCACAAGGCTAGAGCGGGCAACGCAAACGCCGTCATCAACGGCATGGAATCTGAAGACCGCGATGCGGTTCTCAGCTGTAAGTTCTGCAAGAATGATTTGGCCCTAACCTGTACTGACCCTTTCTATCTAGTGATTGAAAGCACTCGAGGCAGACTCGATTGTCTCCGCCGTAAAATCAGGCAACAGAATGCGGCGAAACAGAACACCCCAACATCCACCACCAGGCCTATGGCAAGAGCATCTTCATCGCCAGGCACAGCTATCGGCACATCGCCGAGATAGATAACCACCTCCACTAAAGACAGGCTCTTTACACGCAAGCTATGAATCATGAGAAGGAGTATATATGGTGTCTCTTTTTTTTGTTTCCTTTCCTTTCTTTTACTTTTCCTGCCTGGTTCTCATGATTTCACACATATCCGGACGTCGCAACGCAAGAGAGCCCGGGTCGATGACGGCGCAACATTCAGGTAATTGTTTCACTCAGGGGATTTCTGCATCAGTTTCATCATGCTGGTTTTCATGGCGTATGGTCAGGAATGCAGGTCGGGAGCCCGCGGAGCAAGCAGTAATTCGGTGCCTTACACAACAATGGCACTCTTTCTTTGCTTGATAGGCATCAAGAGGAGAAGGATATGCGGGTCAATGGAACGAGACGATTCGGGTTAGTATACTTTAGCAAAAAGACCTAAACACGAATTTGTTACAACATGTGAGAGGAAACTCGTTGATGAAGGTCGTGCTGTTGTGAAGGCTCAGGCGGCAGAGGTTGAGTGAAGTACGCGGCCAATGCTCGCATACAAATTGCGACGCGAGGTGTCTGGCTCGTGCCCTCAACCTTACGATGAATCAGAGGGGAGATCAGTTGCGATAGGCGCAGTGTGAAGAAGACGTGGAAAGAACTCTGTGTGTTAGGTTTGGACAGAGCTAAAATTGGTGTTTGGTATCTGCAAGCACGTTGACAGAAGAAGGGGAGGCAGAAGCAGGGTTCCTGCCAAGGGTAGAATACGGTGTTTCACCTTTAGAAGGCCTCCGTCGCTCGAGCCTCCACCAAGCTCAATCTCTTGCCGTCAATAATAATCTTGCTCGGTGGCCTGTCGCTTCCTCAGAAGGTCTCTTATCCTGTCCATCCCTCCGTCTCGCTGATTTGAATCGCCAAAGACTGCACGCTTGGTGTGATCGTTTGTCAACACGACCGTTTCTGGGGAAAGGCCCTTGATTTACACCGACAGCGACACCCTCCTTTGTTTCATCCCGCTCGACTAGCTGTGGTCGGCACACGTCTACCATGACGAGTTTCGCGAATTCTTTTTGGTCGTCCGACCAGAGTTATGCAGGAGGTATGGTCGTCCCATTCCCTCGCATGCTCATGCTAACCCGACGTCAGGATTGGGAGTCCTCTTTGGCAAGCTCCAGCAGGGCGTGCAGGAGAATCAGCAGGTTCTGACGATTGCGCGCATGCGAGCTGAAGCTGAAGATCTATACGGTCAACGCCTGGGTGATATCGATGCCGCTACTATGAAAACCGAGGGAGGATTCCAGAAAGATGATGGTGCCAGTGTCAAGAAGGTGTGTCGCCGAATGCTCTGTTCGAACGTGTGCAGAACAGACGACTAACCCAAGCAGGCATTCGAGGGTATGCGCTCCGAGATGAGTGAGGCGGCCAAAAACCACCGCAAGATAGCATCGAACATCCGCGAGCTCGTCGTAAGCCCTTTCGCGCGCTGGTGCGACGCCCACGCTGCCCGAGTCCAAAACTCGCAGGATGACCTGCAAGCACGTATCAAAGCCCATGACCGACAAGCCGACAACGTTCGTACCTATCGCAGCCAGTACTACAACAAGTGCCGCCGCGTCGAAGATCTGGACGAAGAAGAGAAGCTGGCCTTCCAGGATCCCCAAAGTGAGGCTGCTCAAAGTCCTAAGCCTGCCTCGCAAATCCCAGTTGTCAAACTATCTGAACCTGAAGAGGAGGATGAGCCTGAGCCCATCGATATCGGTGATCAGACATACACCCCTGAACAAGTTAAGAAGATCCTCAACCACATGCTCGAGACCATTAAGCTGGGCGAGGCCAAGGTCCCCATTCTCGGCACATACCACAACGTCTCGACTGGAGCCGATATCACCGATTACATCCAGAAGCACATGAACGGTACCAGTGTCAGTTATGCTGAGCGTATCGGCCAGGACATGGTTAGCCATGGCTTTCTTAGACTAATCGGCAATGTTGGAAACACCTTCGCAAACAGCAGCCGCATGAACTACCAGTGGCGCCCTAAGGTCTTCCAAATAACAGGTCTTCCCGAAAGACGAGGCATGGGCAGATCTGCTACTGTATCGTCAGTCAGCTCGATCCCGGATTCGCCTGTTGGTGCTGTTGGCGAACTCTTCTCTGGATGGAATCCTCTGAGCAATGCTCATCCAGGCGAAACCCCCGCGGCCAAGTTGCGCAGAGAAGCTCGCGAGGCTGACGAACGCTACAAAGCTGCTGTGAGAAAACTTGATGCTCTTCGTTGTAATCTCGAGGAAGCCATGGTTGATCATCTCAAATTCATGGAGCGTTGCGAGCTCGACCGCCTAAAAGCCATCAAGAGCGTGATTCTGGATTTCTCTGGAGCCATCAGCAATGTCATTCCCAGCTTGCAGAGCACAGTCGACAACATGATGCTTTTCCAGGAAACTGTTCAACCGTTGGGCGACTTGCGCTACCTCTTGGAGAACTACAGGACTGGTCCATTCGTGCCCAAAGTTACCATCTACGAGAACTACTACAACAACGTTGACGAGCAAACTTTCGGCATTGACATCGAAGCCCGCGCTCGTGCTGACAGAAAGCGTGTCCCTCTGATCGTCACCACTTTGTTGACCTTCCTCGACAACCATTACCCTGAGCTTGAAGGTGATGAAGCCCGTCGCAGCATTTGGCTCGTGGACGTTCCCTTGGCTGCTACTCATCATCTGCGAAACATCCTCAACACTGGCAAAGACACGGTATCTCAAGACACTCTGGATCGCTACGAGATCCCGATCGTTGCATCGGTGTTAAAGCTCTATTTGCTTGAGCTTCCCGATTCTCTGGTTTCGGCTCATGTCTACGAGATCATCAAGACGATCTACACAAGCACCGCGCCTAACACTTCTGAAAGCGCACGCATCACTGTCATTCAGAGCACTCTCGGCCAACTCAGACTTGCAAACATTGCCACTTTGGATGCCATCACAACGCACTTCACACGTTTGATCGAGCTGACGTCGGCCGAAGAAGGATATATTTCAGCTCTTGCTACTACACTTGCACCCTGTATTCTTCGCCCCAAGCAAGGAAACACCCTCTCTCTGAACGAGAAATTCAACTACAGACTTGTGCGTGATCTGTTCGCTCACAAAGACACCATCTTTGGAGAGCTCAAGCGTCAGTCCTCATTGACACACACCAATTCTGGCGCCTCGAGACCTCGTGCTATTAGTACCGACGAGAGCAGACGTCGTGAGCACATGGAAGAGCGCCAACGAGCCATTATTGCTGCAGCTGAGACTCGTGGCCGTGCGTCCAGTCCCTTCAAGTCCACATTTGGTGGTCCTGTTGGATCTATGCACAAGAGAGAGCGCAGCTCAGGCGCCGAGACACGATTCCCTGTTACTCCCTCTGCCGCAAGCACTCCAACTGCTGACGCCCGTAATGTCAACCGTGGCAGTCTAGAGGTGCCTGGTTCTCCTATTCGCGCCCCTGTCCTGCTGCAGTCACCACCCAAGGGCAATGGAAGAACTGATTCTCTCCCATCTTCCTCCGATTCAGCAGTATCAGGGGACGCAGTCGCTCCTGTAACCCGTCAACGTAGTGACACTACCAATTCCGTGATCATGACTCCTGGTGCTCAGACAGAAGCTCCTGATTATCTCGCGCATGCTCAAAGCCAGCAGCACGACGAAGAGGCTGGCAGTGACGCGGACTCTATAGGTCCAGAACCGAGTTCAGGCATCAGCAACAATCGTCAGTCTGTCGAGGTTGAGAAGCGCAACTCTCTGAATCGATCGATGGGACGTGTTGCGCGTAAGGGTACTGCAAGCAGTCTATCTCGTCAGAGTCTGATTGGCAAGCGGGAGAGTGTCGGTAGCGTAGGCACTTCATCGTCTGGTGCCGCAGCTGCAGCCGCGCCCGCCGCCGAATTCGTTGACGGCCCTGTTGACGTTGCAGAGCGCGCAGAAGAGGCATTGACCCACCGCGGTGTCGAGCTCGTTGACAAACCTATGGATGATGACTAGGAATGATCTCCAAGAACCTTGAAACGAACCGAAACGTGCACACGAGCGTTTTGCTGGGCCTCTTTTGTTGTCCCTGTTAGAAATTTTGTTTACTCTTTACTGATTTACCCTTGATGGTTTTGTCACTTTTCTCTTCTATTTTTCCACAGGATATCCACAGCGAGTTGTTTACACATCATAAGCACGCCTCCTCCTTGGCCAGTCAATTAGATTCGCTGTTCTCCCTCTTCATATGTGCCCTCTTTATGTATAAATAATAATTATGACGTAGCTAACGCGTGAAATTCGTGTTTGGAACCCACTCCATTGAGCTCTTAAACATCTGCAAGCAACACTAACCTTGTCCTACCTACATACCAACTTTGTCTCCGTTTTACTCCGGCACAGTCTCCAAGAAAGAACAGGCGCCAGCCCTTGTCATGGCACCTTCCACATTAGAATGCAATGTCGAGGTTCGTCCATCGACAATCGCAGGCAATGGACTTTTCGCAACCAAGGACATACCAGCGGGTTCTACGATATTGCTCAAGACACGTCCTTTGATTACCGAATTGGATCTGGAGCGACTGCAGGACACTTGCCACAACTGTTTCATGTGGTCACAAAAAGCTGTTCGAGCATGTGCCATACACGCTACAGAAGCCGATCGCTTAGGTCGGTATCCTGATTGTTCTGGTTGTCAGACCGAGGGCGAAGTTATTGCTGTTAAAGCGTGCACGGGTTGTAAGAGGGTGAAATACTGTAGTAAGGTATGTGTCTGATTTCATTCCATGACTTCCTTCAAATCTACAGCACGGTTTGAGTACATTTCCTCAACGTGCTTGAAACAGCAGTAGAATTCAGCTCATACAAAATGCCCTTCATACAGGTTTGCCAGAAGCAGGCTTGGACCAGATGTCACAAGTTTGAATGTAAGATTATGAGAGCCTCGGATCTTCCGCCCTTGCCCTACTCTGTACGAGCGGCACTGCAATTGGCATTCCTTATGAACAGTGATGCTGTATCTGAGGAAGAGAAGTCAGCTGTACACCATCTTGAAGCTCATGATCCATCTACACTCGAAAAGCCCCAGGACCTTATGCAGTACGAGATGACTATAGCATCGGCAAGCGATCTCCTGGCGCGCGTAGATCCCGATCATCCTGAATTGTCCAGAATACCAAAATATGTCGGACAGGTATGTTGTTGTTCTTGACTTTATGGAAGGTGAGATGCTGAACAGAACAGATCCTTCGAAACTCGTTGACATTGATTACGCCTACCCTGGACCCTATTGGTGTAGCGACAGACTCGATAGCATGCTCGGCGAACCACTCTTGTGAGCCGAATGCAAGTGTTCTGTTCGATGCAACCAGACTCATGATGCGCTCCTTGGCGCCTATCAAGAAAGGCGAAGAAGTGTTCATATCTTATGTCGACAACACAGATCCGTTTTATCGTCGACAGGCTCTTTTAAGGCTTCGATACCGTTTTGAGTGCAAATGCTCCAAATGCCAACTCGGGATCAACGGAAAGGAAAATGCTTGGGCAAAGCCATTGTCAAACCTTGCTCCTAAATGGTCGATCCTCGCCAAAGTCATGGACGAACACGAGAACTATTCAGCCGAGCCAGCAAATTATTTGGGTGAGAGCAGAGCAGAGATGGACATGGCGATCATCCAAGGCTCAGTATATCATGAATACGAACCAATTCGCCAACAAAAGGACAACAAGCTCGCCATTGAAGCACTCGAGAATGTGATGCGGACCTGCAAGCAATCGGAATTGTGGCCTATAACCAGACAGCCATACGCGAACATACGGGTGGATATCGCTGCTCGCATGCTTGACGAAAACCGTGTCGCCCTTGCTCTGTTCCAAATGGCAAAGACGTACTTCCTCATCGATCCAATCTTGTATCCGCAAGACTTCCACCCCGTCAGAGTGGTCCACACTTGGAACCTAGCAAAGACGCTGGTACAGGCGTACTCTTCACCCAACGATCCTAGCCAGACAGTCGATCCTGGTGTGGAACAGCTCTTCCAGAGAGGATTCGATTTCGTAGTTCCAGTGTGGAAACTCTTGAAGAAGCTTAGTGTGGATGTCGTCAAGAGTCATGGAGCAGAGAGTCGCCTAACGTTCATGGTACATACTCTTACCGAACAAGTCAAGGATGGAGTTGGTCTGCAGAATTTGGTTCAGATTGAGCGCGATCCTTTGGGTATGTGGAGGGAGTTTGAGAAGTGGGCACATTATTTGGAGTACTAGGTGCTGCTTGTGGAAGGTGTAAGAGTGTGACAACTGAACCTGCCGACATTGGACCTGAACATTTCTTAGCTTCGATAAATGGCAGGCACCATTTAAGAGTGAGTGCCGCTTCCATATTCGCCAAAGAGTATGAGGCGCATCGCTATAAAGATATGAGAATGTTTGAGAAAGATAGTGGTGGCGACCTTCTTCGGCTATTCTCAGCTTAATCTCTGGCCAGCAAACAATTGTGCTCACTCAATAGTTTGTCCATAGCTCTACGCAGTGATGGACAGACGATAGAGGCCACAGGCTCAATTTAGAAGTTGCGCCTTCCTCGCGCACTTTGGCAGCTCTTGCCATTCAACTCGTGTCAGCCTAGAAAAGCCTGCTTCACTCATCTTCGCGAGCTGAATTTCAGCTTGTCCCATCACCGTCCAAACTTTCTCATCCATCAAAGTTGTCATCAACATCGCCGGCGCGCTTCACACTACCAACACGACGCCTCGCCATCACTCTGCCACACACGCTACCACCACTCCCATCACCGCCTTGCCATCCGTAGCTGGAATACTCACCATGGTCAAGAAGAAGATCAAGGCCAAGCATAGAACGCTAACGAAGCGTAGAACCAATAAGGGACTTTCTTTGAGTAAGTCTTTGTGCCTGTCCCTTATTGCTGCATCCTTCTGACCTTCTCTTCAGCCGCTCAGGCATTACGACGTACCGTGAGCCGCAATCGACTTGACGATGATGCGATAAGAAGATGGGCCATGAAACGTGCTGCCTCGAAAATCAAGACCACCCAACCACGGCCGCAGACTGTCTCGCTTCTCGACCTCCCTCTCGAACTGCTGTGGATGATCTTTGACCACGTCACTTTCAAAGAACGTCTCAAACGGCGCCGCTACACAATTCGGGTTGTACCTGAAGGCGCCTCGATTAACAATCTGGCCATCTCTCAACACCCTTTGTTGATGGTCTGCTCACCCCTTCGTTCAAGGCTGATCTCCTACTTCTATTCAATCTCTTCTTTCCATGTGGAGGTCCATATGAGCTCGACGATCAGAAACAACCAAGCTATCCTGGACTTACGACAGCTGCAAGAAGATACCCTGCACGAGCGCAAATTGAGCTCTGTAAAATTGACCATCAATATTTATGAGCTGTCGAGAAAGTTCTTCGACTATTCAGTTCTCGTACAGATGGGCACAATGCTCTTTGAGGACTACCGAGCCCAGAGGCTCGTGTCCAAGTACGACGACAAGCTCATGCAGTTGCGTTGGCGGCTGAGGTGCAACGATCCAGAGTTTGACTGCCCGTGTCCGAGATATGTTTTCGAGCAGGATCTGAGAAGATTACTGGACAAGATACACAAATGGGCCGCGAAAACAGCAATCCACACAACGAAGAGTTCACAGGCCTTCAGCTCTAAACTGGAGAGATGGCTTAAGACACAAGAAGGCACCGTCGATAAAACATACTACATCAGAAGAACGCTCAATGAATGTCTGAAGGCGACGAGTGTATACGATAGACGATTGGCCCTTGACTCCTGTTATGGGAATATATGTTTCTGTGGTTGATGGAAATCGGACTGTATAAACAGCTGGTTTCCGCCTAGAGGTACCGCACAGGAGCTAGTATGACTTGTTCCGTGGAGAGAATTCGAAGCATGGTCGGAGGATGTGGTGTCATCACACTTAGCTTATTGATTGCTCTTCCATAGCTTTCGCTCACAACACTGACACTATCTTTTCTTCCTATCACGAATGAGAAATTCTGGAACACTCAACACTTAATATAAAAGGTTTTCGATACGTCAATATAGAACTAAACAGATCTGCTGATATGATGTCCTTCCTGGAGCACTTTTTGCTCTTCCAGGGTCAAAGAAGCATCAGAAGATCGATGCAGTATTGTCTCCGAACCATTCTTGAGTAGCATGATATGGAGAGACGCAAGATGAAGGTTGGAAAGTTAACCAAAGAACATGAGTCGTGGTTCGAAAGCTGCCGTGAATGGTGCCATCGCAATACAAGCAAAAGAGATGTCGTTTCGTTCGGATCAGAGACCATTTTTCATCTACTGCCATTGACCATCGAGTCTTCGACTGCCTTCTTGGTAAACATTTCAAGCAGATCATCTTCAGTGGTTTGATCGTCTTCGTCGTGCTTGCCCTTGGTTTTGTGGAAGATGTGGTAGAGTCCTTCGTTGACATCTCTGCTCGTGTTGGTGCGGGCTTTCTTGGAAGGAGTCTTCTTAGGCTTGGAAGGTTCGTCAATTTCGTCGTCGGTTGTAAATTCGTGCTTGCGTTTTTTGTTCTTAGTCGAAGGATTAGGGTTGGCTGGAAGACTTTCGAACGCCTCATCAGCCTCGTCGTCTGTAACCTCCTCGACGGATTCCTCGTCTTCCTCGTCTTCCTCGTCTTCGTCTTCTTCAGCCTCCCCTGCTCTGATCTTCTCTCTGACGTTCATCAAGGCTTTACCAAGCAGATTCTGACCCCATCTCTCGCGAGAGACTTTCTTCGCACCTGCCGCAGTATAACCAATACCCCAAACCTTGTCACTAGCAGCAGCTTCAACAAGCAATCTATCTCCCGTATCCAGCAACACCTTCTTGAACTCCTCGTTCTGTTCAAACTTGAGCAAGTTCCCACGCTCCACGATACCAAACTTGACAGCATCCCAGATTGCATCGCTGAAGTTTTTGATCTTGCGGCCTAGTTTCTTTTGCTCTGCTGAAGCTGTTGTGGTGAGGATTTCAGCGGCGATTTCGGGACTGTTGAAGGTTTGGGCTTTGCTGTACATCATGTACTGTTCGGCGCAGTTGAACTCGACGTCGGGGTATTTGGGGTCAATGAAGGTGCATCTTCGCCATTGAGAGAAGATGCCGTAGGGCTTTTCGCGGGTGCTGGAGAAGTAGATTGGCTCTGAAGAGTCTTCGGCGAGCTGCTTTTGTTTGGGAGCCATGGTTGAGATGTAATCTGATAGATTGAGGTATGGTGTGATGTGTCAAGAGTTGATAATCGAAGATGTAAGGGCAAAGTAGCAGTTGAGAGGAGTGGAGGGTTATATAGCTCTAAAGCTTTGAAATATGAGTGAGAGATGGTATGGCAGTGAGAGATTGAAGCCTATATCTACTATCCTGGTGGAGGGAAGAGCAAGTGATAGGAGACGGCCAAGCGAACTTCCTCGTTCCAAACAAAGTTCTTGGGAAGGAACGTCTCGAGCTGGGTTGTGGTCTACGGATGAAAGGAAGGAGTGGCTGACAGCCATTTGTATACATACTACCTTTTCGTGGAATAGTACGGTGTCCGAGGAGAGACGTCACTTCGAACAACTCTCCGTTGGTTCACTTCTGATAATAAGATAGGTGTTGATTTTGGTACTTACCATGTTGAGACAGGTTGGATATTGCCTCACAGCACGCTCTCGAGTGCTCACATTATTACATAGAACAAAGAACACAGAGTGAACGAAGTATGTTGTTTGTTCTACATACGACGTAGACATAAAAGTACGAGAACTCATGGAAATGGTCAGGATCGGTACGGGTTTAGGTCATCAGAGAAGCCTCAACTCCGTGAGATGGTATTGTGGCCCGTGCGTCAGTCCCGTTGATGTAGCTCGAGATTCATCCATCATTTTCGCACTCAATAGACCATACATCGACCTTTCTGTAGCGTGCATCACTGGACTATACGCCAAACATATCGCTGGCCTGCCTCCATCTATCTGCTCCGTTTCATTTTCCGACAACGCGACATACCTAGCGCCACGCGCGCATCTTCACATCCAACCTACAAATCATGGATTACCAAGTACGTCGCTATTTTCCTCCACCTCTCCAGTCCTCTACTGACTCTCCTTCAGAACCGCGCAGGCTCCAAGTTCGGAGGTGGTGGTGTAGCCTCCGCCAGCGCAACAAACGCCGACCGTCGTGAACGACTCCGCAAACTCGCCCTCGAAACCATCGATCTAGACAAAGATCCCTACATCTTCAAGAATCACGTCGGCAGTTTCGAATGTCGCCTGTGTTTGACCGTCCACCAAAACGACGGCTCCTATCTCGCACATACTCAGGGCCGCAAGCATCAGACCAATTTGGCTCGACGTGCTGCCAGAGAAGCACAACTGGGAAAAGACAGAGATCAGAATTTGTCGGGCTTGTCGCAGGTCCAGGTCAAGAGAAATGTCGTCAAGATTGGAAGACCGGGGTACAAGATCACAAAGACTAGGGATCCGTTGACGAGGCAGTTGGGTTTGCTGTTCCAGTTGCAGTATCCTGAGATCTCGCAGGATGTTCAGCCTAGAGTCAGATTCATGTCTGCCTTTGAGCAAAAGGTTGAGGAGCCTGACAAGCAGTTCCAGTACTTGCTGGTTGCTGCTGAACCCTACGAGACGTGTGCTTTCAAGCTTCAGGCCCGCGAGATTGATCGCTCCGAAGGCAAGTACTGGACTTGGTTTGACGAAGACAACAAGGAGTTTTGGGTTCAAGTCACCTTCAAGACTGAGAGAGAGGAGAGATACAGCGGCGTGCCTGGTCTGGCCCCCAGACGCTGAACCTTTTGCATTACGGTCACACATGATTTGTTAACATAGCGACGGAGTTTGGCGTCAAGATTGGAATCAAGAGGAAGAAATCACGCGTAAAGGGGGTATTACGACTGGCTGAGCTGAAAACATGTATCATGAGAAAGCAGAAAAAAGGAACAAGAAATGAAAAAATAAAAGAAACACGCCCTAAGCAATAATGACATCGTGTTGTCCACCTTGTTGATCTTCTTAGCAATCACTCCTTCCGTGTCGGTGATGTAGAGGCTCGAGGAGTTGGATCAGGATCGGGGTCACTTGTGTAGTGTGGCCGTGGCGTCCTGTCCGAACCCACGATATTGATACCTTGCGGCAAGAACAACTCTGGCGGCGTCAACGTAGCTCCCTCCTCTTCAATCGCCGCTTCCTCATTGCCTGTAAGTGACGCCGTAGCTTTGAGGTTCTGCGTCGCCAAAACCTCTTCATTCGACACAACGCTCCCCTGACTGTTTGTGCGCAACATCTCGGTTCCTAACTTTGACGCCCCTCGTGTCTTAGACTTGGGTGATCGTGCTCGGATTTGAGCGTTGCCTAGCTCTTCGTCTTCATCGTCTCCAGATTCTGCACATTCGTGTCTGCCCTGTTCAAGAGACTTTTTCCGAGCTTCTATTGATTCCGATGATCGTTTTTTGCGAGGCGATACTTCACGCTGGCTCTCCAATTTCCCTGGTGCAGAGATCTGCTCCGCCAACGCTGGCATCTTAGCCTCTGGCAGAGGTTTCGTCCTTGCGTGCATCACTTCCTCGGGGCTTATACCCAGTCCGCCGAATTGGCGCTCGAGCTCAGAGTCTTGCCAATCGTTTGTGTGTCTGCTGATTATGACCGGAATCGAGTCATACGGGCTGCCTGTTTCGGGTATTGAACTCGATCCTATCGAATCTTCTCTGCTCGACCCACGGAAACTATTGGTGAGCATTCCATACCCAGATATCGAACTAGTCGTTGGACTCTCCTCTGTCAATGGCGATTCTCGACGTAGACTGGAAGATGGCATCATAGGTAACTGTGCTGGTGTCCATCCCGGAGGAGGTGGCTTCCATTGGCAGAGTCTGCTCATGACCTCAATCAATTTGGCTGTATCCGGAGGTTTCTCAATCAACGCATCAAAGTAATGCGGTGCTTGCAAATCCTTGAGGTAACCGGTGACCGCTACGATTGGAGTATGCGAGTTTGCATTTTTGGTATCTCGAATCATACGTGCCACGTCTGCTCCGTTGATCTGAGGCAACTTGAATTCCATCATTATGATATCGAACTTGACTTCACTCATAGCATAACGCATTGCTTCAGAACCATCTTGTACAGAGATCGTGCGACAGCGGAGCTTCTCGAGCAGTCTCTCCATAACAAGGCGTGATACAGGATGGTCCTCGCAGATCAATACGTCCAAGGGTCGGAATGCAGGTCCATCGGCTAGCGTAATTTGAGAGAGTCTGCGAGTGCTCTGCCTGCGGCGTTGAACTCGCAATAAAGCCTTTGCTCGTTGGTCTTCATTGTCCGAAGATGAGGGTGAGGCGTCGAACGCCATGCTCCTTCGCTTGTACTGAGAGATTGGTCCTGGCGGCATGTCGTCATCTTGAGAGCCGATAGTGTGTGAGCGTTGTCGTGGTGATGATACACTGCCTCTTCTCCCATTTGGTAGTGAAGACTTCTCTGGCATGTAGCTTTGTTGCCCATTCAAACTCTTTGGAATCTTGATTGGAGATGAAGCTGCAGAGAGAGATTTGAATCCAGCCGGTAAATTTGGAGCATCCAGCAAATTACTATTGTTATGCAAGCTGTTGATTTGCTGAGCCAAGGATGAAGAGGTCGATGTTTTTCTGCGTTCGTGGTGACCTCCTGCACTGAAAGACACCAATAAAGGAGATGATGGCTGGGAGCCTCTGCTTGGAGACGAGTTTGTCTTGCTTAGAAGTGAGGGTGAAGCAGGTCTGTTATTCCCCTTGTTCGATGATAGTGTACGTTTCAGTGGTGCAGGTCCCACCGGGCTCGATTCGACAGACGGAGAAGGCGAGACGACTACTGGTGATGGAGATGCAAGACCTTGAGCAACCTTGCTCTGTGCTTGCAGTGCTTCAGCACGAAGTTTCTGAATGACATCCTTGTTTGCTTTCTCCAAAACAGGGAGGTTTTTGAACTGGAAGTTTCCAAAGTCATCCGCTGCAACAGGCTCGCTCAGTCTTCGGCTGCGGCCGTCTCTAACGTGTGGAGGTATATGCAATGGCATTAATCCTCGTTTGATCGAATTAACCTGGCTTCTAACCCTGGACAAGGCGTCATGCGGTCGTTCTGGATAGTCGGCGCCAGGCGTGTTGGCTGGCGATGAAACCTGATCCTCAAACTCCGCTCTGAAGTTTTGCAATGTAGCACCTCTGGAATCGAAATATTCTGTGTCCTCAGGATTTGCCGGTGCTGGGATGAAGGATGCTTCCTCCTCTCGGAGCGTGTCCCACTCGACATCAGCAAACCATGGATGGGCCTTGATTTCGTCTCCGCCATTTGCAAACTTCTCATCAATATTGGAGCCTAGTCTCTTCTTGGGGTCTGAGCACATAAGTCTGTTCATGAGATCCTTGGCTTCTGGCGTCACGGCGCATTCTTCATCTTCAGGCCAGTCAATTTTACGATCGAGGATGTTCTGGAACACCTGCTCGGGAGTGTCTGCGTGGAATGGTGGGTAGCCATACAAGCACTCAAAGAGAATGCAACCTAATGACCACCAATCACTCATCTCGTCTTGACCACTTCCATTGATTGTTTCTGGAGCGAGGTAGTCCGGTGTACCAACAAATCTTCGCGAATTGTCATCGGGGTCGAACAGAGCCATGGGCGGAGGTAGCATACCAGATTGACCAGGAGGGGTGCCCAGACCACTCATGTGGCTCAGAACAGGCTGCAGAGCGTATGGCTCTGGCGATTCACCTTCGCTAGCGGTCTCTTCTTCGATCGGTGTTCGCCTTTGGTAGCTGGAAGATTCATCTACGATCGAGAAGCGCCGGAACATATTTGCCAAAGCATCGCTTTCTCCACTGTCGCTACGTTGCCCAGATGTCCGCCGTGATGGTTCACGAGAGTCTCCCTTTGTCAAACTGAAGTAAGATGGCTGGCCAAGCTCTCCGGCCAGAGCAGGTGTCAGTCCTGGAGTGGGAGCCGGAGACTGGCTACCGTTGAAGTCGAAGGAGGTAGAGCGTGACGATTCAACAGATGGTGCTCGTTTGCCCATTTTGAGCAAGTCTGGTGCATCGCCAACCTTGTTGTTTTGCATTCTCTTCTGACGCCCGATGAGCCCCATTCGTGAGAGACCAAAATCTGTGAGCTTAAGATGACCTTTCTGATCAATGAGAAGATTGTCTGGCTTCAAATCACGATGGACAATCTGCCTGTCATGCAAATGCTGTACTCCCAGAACAACTTCAGCCAAATATTTCTTTGCCCAGTCTTCAGGCAAACCACCCAGAGTCTTGACCAATGAAGCGCAATCACCTCCATTCAAGTATTCCATGACGAGATACAGATAGTCTTTGCTGGCAAAGGTCCAGTAGAGTTTCGCGACAAAGTCACTCTCGCCTTGCCACATCATGATCGCTCTTTCAGCCTTAACGTTGGTGACTTGGTTTTTGGCAACCATGTCAGCCTTCTTGAGAACTTTGATGGCGTAGTAGTCTCCAGTGACTTTCTTCTTCGCGAGATAAACGCTACCAAAGGCACCTTTGCTGATGGGCTTGATGATCTCAAAGTCTTTGATAGAGGTTTGTACCGCCCGAGGCTGCGGGTTGCTGCTAACAGCACTCAGCCTTGGTGAAGATGGTGGGCGGTATGATTCGGAATATTGTGTCGCAGAGGATTGACGTCGGTGGTGGTGGTGATGCAACGTTTGAGCTCGCAGAATAGGAGAATGGAAATGGTGATCATGAGAGAGTATGGGAGACGTAAGCGGCGATGGAACGGGTTCTCCGCCGCTGGGCACTCGTGGTTTAGCAACTCGCAGAGGCGAAGAAGGTGCGATGCTTCGAGTAGGAGATTGCTGTCTGCTGTTGTTCGCCAGACTGGGAAGCACAAGACTCCTTCGTTTATGTTCACGGGTACTAGTGACCCGGCTAAGGCTCAATTCAGGAGCTGGTGAGTCGGTCCGCACAGGCATCGAAGCCAAGGAGGAACGGACGCTGCTATCACTCTCTGCACCGGCATCGCTCTCAGGAGCTAACATCGCTGCTCTCTTTTGGTGGATCAAAGTACTGAGGACACTTCCGTACGATCGTGGCGTTCGAGCACCATGGGGACTGTTTGAACGCGAAGAATCACCTGTTGATGAAGCTCTTCGATATGTCGATGCTTCCGGAATATTACGCAGCGCCATAGTCATGGCTGATGGCGCGAGAGGTGATCCATACGGATTTATCGAAAAGTCTTCCTGCATACCTTCAGGCAGGCGTGGAGGTGGGCCATCTATGTCAGACATGGCATCTCCGATCTGACTGAACTTGTCTTGATCTTCGTTCTCATCGTCCTCGTCGTTGTCCACATCAATGGAAGAGGATGATTCGCTAGAGTCGCTAAGTTCGCCATTGGCTATGCGTGCAGCTTTGGCCACAGCCTCGTCAATACACTCCTGTACAAGGATATGGAACTCGATGCGGAGGCGCTCAGAATACTCCAGAATACGTCGGTGACGGAAAATGGCTTCAACCTTGGCTTTGCAGAAGCCTGAAGTTTCTTCAGCAAGCAGTGCGAGGCCAATTTCGTTGTCCACGGTACTCGTGTTTGGGGGTTGCCATTGCAATACTTGTGATATTCTACCTTCGGACTGTGGGGACTGAGTTCTTATCTCGCCATCCTGAGAGCTGTCTTTTACAGCTGGTGGGCTGATTTCCAGAGCAGTGTCGCAAAGGTCGAGAATAAGCTCAACGACACGAGCCAGAGGACGTCTGACAGCAAAAGAGCGGGCTCTTTGGTGATTCAACCCGGATCGAGAAGAACTTCGTGGTTTTAGTTGAGGACCTGCAGGTGATGCACGACCAGAAGATGGGCCTGATGACGGCTGAGAAGCGGGTCCAATTGGGTGTCCTTTGTAATCACACAGTGGAGTGGGCAATGAAGAGACCGAATCAGAGGGTCCAGGGCGAGAATGGCGAGTTTGAGCTTCCAAAGCATCTAGAACCTTTACGATGGCAACACGATGCTCGGTCAAGTTTTCCTGGGCGATTTGAACATCCATCTCGGCTTTGTGCTCCTGCATGCATAATTCGGTATGCTTTTCGAACCACCACGGTGTAATCTGACGCTCGCAAATACGGCATAGCACTGGAGGTGGGGGTGGATGATCAGCTGGGTCGTCACTGCCGATCTCGGCCAAATGGGTCAAGTATTGCGCCAACACATGAGCACCAATCCCTAAGGACTCTGCAAGGACGTCTGGAAGGTCGATAGTTATCTCGCGGTGGACTGCGGGCTTGATCATCCACATTGTCTGCAAATGCGTCAGTAGTGCTCACATGTTTCTAACTGCCGGGGCTCGTACATGACTCTCCTCCCCAGTGGCCCTTTCGTACACCATGATACCTTGAGCCTCGAGATTCACAAGATGTTGGTGGCTGACTTGGCCCTCCGGATGAGTGTCGAAAGCCACTGGTTCAGCATGTGGGCTTTCGATAGTGACTTCGGGACTCACACCAACAGGTAGCTGGTATGCAATTGCGAAGCGAATGATGCGACTCTTTGTGTCGTCATTCTTCATAAGAGCAATGGCATCTGTGAAAATGTTCTTGTGGTCGACAATGATATCAGACATGGTCTTGCCGACTATCGACTCCGGGTCGGTTCCGCTGAGGTCCTTCCAGGAGGGACTCGCCCAACGAATGGTTCCGTCCAGGTTGAGGTCCATGATTGCGTTGAGCGACTGTTCTGCTGCTCTTTTGAGGTCCTCGCGCTCTTCTCTAATGTCCATGCTGACCGTCCTTTCCATGGTACCTCTGTACGCAGTGTCCTTTGTTCCGACAGCGTCCTCTTTCAAAGCGACAACAGCTGGCGGAGCCAACATTGTCGGGTTTGGCGAGTCGACCATTGTGTTGGTTGTATATTTGTAGCGATGTGAATCGTTGCAGAGCACCTGCCCGCCAGGGCAGCCCAGTTGAGGCTTCGCTAGATGTGCGATTCGACCATGACCATCGTGACCAGAATCAAGATGGGGGCTCCGTCGCTTGTTTGCAGCTCTCTCGCCAGCCGAGAGTCGCTATCGGGTCTTTGCAAGGTGCTTCACTTTTTCGCGGCTAGGACAAGGACGAGGACGAGCGGTGCGTGGAGCTAGTTGTCGTGACGTTGGCGTCGGAGAGGGGACCTTGGCTCAAGATGGCTCGACCGACAATTGCGTGAGCAAGTCGGCTGTAGCAATTGAGAAGGCGGTGAATTGGTAGGGCACACAGTTGAAATTGTTTTGAAGGCAGTCGCGACTTGGGAAAGGCAATGCCTGAACAACGAGGTCCAGTGATAATGAATGACACCCCGCCTCCTCCCGTCCACTAGCGCATCTTTCGGATGCTAAGCCTTTGTTTTATTCGGTCATTCCCGTCCCTATCTCGCGACTCGTGACTTTCTCGCACATGTTAGAGCAACTAATCGTCTATTGTTGCATCTAACGTACGTAGCTGCGACAAGTCGAGCCTTCCATTCCCACTTGTGCTTATCACGTTTGGGATTGATACCCTCTCCACGACACGCCGGAATCTGCGGTCCTCGTCCTTCTTGCTATTCGTGTCAATCAGCTTACGAAACCCCTGACCAGTCAAGGGTTTGCCGTGTACCGCGCAGAGGCATGTGAATGTGTCGTATCTCCAGGCCTGTCGTTTGCAGACCCATTGAACGACGTGCTTCGCAACGAAAATTGCAACAATTTGCGTATCGCTGCAAAATTGCTAACTCACGTCCGCACTTTGCAGCAAGCTGGACGCATGATTATGCAGCAACACCTTCGGTTGCCCCGTCCAACTCGCCGAGGCGCGAGGCGGAGTCGGACTCTAAGTAGCTCCGCGCCATATCTCTATAATAGTGTCCTATCACCGGATGATGCGGCAGCGAGTGTGCTACGTGTACTACTAATGCGCTACCTAATAGCTTCGTCTTCGAGAATTCTTTAGAGCGGACGTTACATGGAATCGGTGGAATTTCGGCTTCATGCCATGCCATGCCACTACTTCTAGCTAATATTCCATTCTATGTCAATTATCTAGTGGAATGATGCTAATTCCAACTCCGTCGTCGTCGTCGTAGTCACCCTGCCCTTCATTTAGGTCACCCTATCCTTCCACGTTATCCTCTAGCTCTTTTACGTGATCTTCTAGTCCTTCGTTAGTAGTAATTAGTAGGTTAACCTTATTAAAATAGAGGTTCTTCTGCTAGCTCTTAAGGCACTTAATATAGCTAAGGTTATTAGTAGAGAGGCTTACTTAGTCCTACGATAGTGTCCTTCTATAGCCACTAAACACCCTCTCTAACTTAGTAGACATTAGATTAATTAAGAGGATATTAATAGCCATCTAAGAGAGGTTTAGATAGTTCTGTTACTAAGTTAGCTTAAGCTACTACTATATAGCGTCATTAACGAGTACTAGAGGACTCTTAGTAAACTAGATAAACTCCTTAGGTATAGTAACTAAGTTTATAAACCGTATAGAAGCCTGCCACTTAGCTAGCTAATTCGACTCCTCTTTATTTAATAATGGTGCTATTATAATAGGCTTAGTCTTATTCTTATATTTAGTAGTCTATAAAGCGCGTATAGTAGTAATAGCTAGTGTTCGCTATAACGGAGGCTAGTGTTATTTAATATAGTTCTCGCGATAAGTTAGATAGAGGAGGAGCGCTACTATATAGGTAGGAGTATAGTTATTAATAGCTTACTACTTATTAAGTGCAAATTAGCTAGTTCGGATTACGGCAATAAGGGCTTAGTCGGTAGAAGCATCTTGTTATGTATACTTTTCATAGTGCTTACGTAAGAAGTCCATTAATATAAGCACTTAATTAAGAGTTGCGTTATCGCCTTTATATAGCTTTGTTACCTCTTATAGTGGTTCTATAAATTTAATAAGCGCTTTAAGGAACTGCTAGTAGCGCCGCTAAAGAGTAGTGTGCTCTATATGCTCGTTAGCAGACTAAATAGCACGTATAGTTGCTCGAGATTAAATCCCTCGCTTAATTATAGCTAGCTAGCTATTCTACCTTATAGTATTGTTAAGCATAGGAGATACACTAGCAGCTACCTTAAACTTACGACGACGGCGAGCTAACCTTATAATCTACTCGAAAAACTAACGGAGGTAGTTAAGAGCTTTATAATTAGTAAGGCCAGTGCCTTAAGCGAGCGTTAAGATAGCTTTTAAGGGGTCTTAACTCTAATTAATTATAGTAGCTATAGTATCTATCGAGCTCGCTAACATAAGTGCTTAACTAGTAAGGTTAATCTAGTGTCTAAAGTAGCGAGTTCGATGTTATATAGGGTCCTAATCGATAGATAGACGCTCGCTAAATAGAGTAGTAAGGTAGCTTATTATAGTATTGTTATAAGTGGCATTATTAGAGGTAATATATCCAATCTTCTACTCGATGCTATAGGTAATAATGGTATTAAAGAAAAGAGGAGCACATTAAGCACTAGCATAGCTAGCTAATAGCTTATAAAGAGCTAGTAGTGCCTTACTTAACTTGCCGTCTAAGTCGATAAATCGAGCTATAATGCTAAGTAGCTTATAGCTACTATAATTAGCTATCTAAGCATCGTAGGTAAAGTGGATTAATGATCGAGATGTTATAAGTAGTGCCTTAAGCTGCTCTTAATAGAAGTCGTGCTCCTTCTTAACGTGTTTAGCGATAGTAGAATAACTCTTAATTAAGAGCTTTAAGGCGCTAGGAAGCACCTTATTAAGTAGCGCATAGAGTAGAGGATTGCTAGTAGTACGGAAGGGGATGTTACTTAAGGTAATGTAATTAATAAGACGTCGATTTAAGCGGGTTTTATCGATATCGGTAATAGTATATAATGTCTAAGAGGGTATTACTACTACTAGCATCTTTAAAAGTGTACTAGTTGCCTATCTCTAGCCATGTCTCTTTTTAAGGTGTAATCTAATGTTATCGTAGTTAGTAGTGTTATAGTTACAAGGACAGTCTCTATTGCTATAGAAGTAGTACTAGATCTTCTTCTTACGCTTACGCTCGCGCTCTCTAGGACGACGAGCTCTAGCATAAGACTAGAGCTCTTTAGAATCGCTACGGGTAGGAGCTAGTTTTCGAGAGCGCTATATTAACATAGATTTAGAGTTATCGATATGGTTACTAGTAGTCGTCGGTGTTAGTCGTCGTCGCTTTAAAGGAGGAAATAACGGCTAGTCGACATTAGAGGCGCTATCGTTAGTCTTAGAGTTGTTACCTTTAATAAAGATACTGTCTAATTAACTCTAAGGAGCAAAGAGTCTAGGCCTTAGAGTATTAGAGGCGAATTTAAAGAGGGTACTCTATTTAGAGGCGTATAGCGGCTAGCTCTAA